>JAABOM020061146.1:0-11260 GCA_011800125.2 Solanum clarkiae
TCAGATGTCTTTCTTTATTTAGAGGCTTTGTAGACTATGTAAAGTAAAATGTGTTCATGTCTCGTACTTTAAATACCATAGCCCAACGGCCTAGTCATATGCATTTTCTTTTGACTTGTTATCACTGGTTATCTTCTTAAAGGCATATCAAATGCAGAACCCCTTATAGTATGTATAGGAAGCGCATAGTTACAGGTTGATTCTCCCGAGCCTTATCGGCAACCGGTGCCAGTCCGCCCTAGCGGGACTTTGGTGCGTGACAAGGACATTAAGAATAGTTACCCTTCTGTATTATGTGTCATGTGATAGAGATTAACTCTATGAGAACTCCTTTCTAATTCGTGCATCACACATTTGCAGATCATGCCTCCAAAACGTATTGTTAGCTATAGAGATGCCTCAGCCCCAGCTGCTGAGAATACCCCACCAAAGGCCCCTACTCAGATGGGGATGAGGAGATGGGGTTGTCCTGCTAGGACTGTTGAGGTTCCTTTGGCGCCCCTGCCCAGCTACATCCAGCCCCCACCTTAGAGGCAGAGTTTAGGGGATACATTACTATGCTTATCCCGCTAGTGGACTCCTAAGGTAATAGTCGATGTCCTCAGGCCCCCATTTCCAGCTCCCAAGAGTCCATAGCTGCAACCCGGCTTAGAGACTTCTTATGGATGAACCCACCAGTTTATATGGGGTCAAAGGTTGAGGAGCACCCGTAGAACTTCATCAATGAGATGTGGAAGGTTTTGAGGGCCATGCATGCTAATGATATTGAAGGGGTTGAGCTTGCCTCATATCAGCTGAAAGATGTTACAAATGTCTAGTACAACCTGTGGGAGGATAGTCGAGGTGAAGATGCTAATCCTACGAAGTGGGATGAGTTTGAGCCTGCATTCCTTGACCACTTCTTTCCCCAAGAGTTGAGGGAGGCAAAGGTTGATGAGTTCCTGAACTTAAAATAGTAGGGGATGATCGTTATGGAGTACATTCTCAAGTTCATTAAGTTGTCCAGATATGCTCCTGAGATGGTCTAAGACATGAGGGTAAGGATGAGAAAGTTAATGTCTGGCTTGAGTAGGCATGTGAAGAAGGAATGCAAAGCAGCATTTTTGTTCCCAAGTATGGATATCTCCAGGATTATGGTATAAGCCCAACAAATCGAGGAAGATAAGAAGAGAAAAAAGGAAGAGCATCTGAGTAGGAAAGTCAAATCAGTCGGTCATGAGCGTAGCTAGCAGAGACAAAATAAGGGTACTAAGTCTTACTTTCAGAAGAGGTCTTCTAATTATACACCCTCCACAGCCAGTGCGCCTATCCAACAAAATCGGTATGATTAGAAGTTTTATGGTTACCAGAATTTCAGGGCCCAGAGTTCGCAATCTCAAGCTAGTGTGACCCAAGGTACGAAGGGAAAACCACCTTGTGGCAAGTGTGGAAAACTTCATCTAGGTGAGTTCCATGTTGGCATTGATGTTTGTTACTCAAATGGGTGGACTGGTCACTTCCAATATGAGTGCCCGAAGAGGAGGCGGGGTGAGGGAAGCAATAAAGCACAGTCCTTCGCAGCACTCCCAGCTGGAAGTCATTAGAGGAGTACTACTAAGGGTATAGGAGGCGGGACAAACTGTCTTTATGCCACGGGTAATCATTAGGATTAGAAGGCAACACCAGATATCGTTACGGGTATGCTTTGAGTCTTTACTTTTGATTGTCATGCGTTGCTTGATCTAGCTACCACTCTTTCTTTTGTAACTCTCTATGTGGCTAGTAGATTTGGGATCCTTCTAGAGTGTCTGCTTGAGCCCTTTTCTATTTCCATTCCTACCGGTGAGTCTATCTTAGCTGAGAGGGTTTATAGGAATTGTGTAGTATCTATTTATTATAGAGATACCTTGGCTAACTTGGTAGAGTTGGAGATTGTTGACTTTGATATGATCCTTGACATGGATTGGTTCATGCCTGTTATGTCTCTATTGATTGTAGGACCCGAATTGTTAAGTTCCAATTTCCCAGTGAGCCAGTCCTAGAGTGGAAGGGGAGTTTTGTTGCACCCAAGGAAAAGTTTATCTCCTATCTTAGAGCCGGAAAGTTAATCGCAAATGGTTGTATTTACCATCTTGTGCGAGCTAAGTCTGATGATGTTGAGTCTCCTCCTCTAGAGTCAGTCCAGATTGTAAAATAAGATTCCTAAAGTATTTTCTGAGGATCTGCCTGGAGTCTCTCCTGATAGAAAGATTCACTTTGGGATTGATGTTCTCCTTGATACCCAATCTATCTCAATTCCACCTTATAGGATGGCCCCCGCCAAATTAAAAGAGTTGAAAGAGCAATTGAAAGACTTATTAGAGAAGGGTTTCATAAGGCCTATTATTTCTCATTGAGGTGCTCCTGTCCTATTTATGCGTAAGAAAGATGGGTCTCTCAAAATGTGCATAGACTATAGGCAACTGAATAGGGTCACAATAAAGAATAAGTATCCTCTCCTCAGGATAGATGATCTATTTGGCCATCTTTAGGGTGCCACTTGCTTTTCTAAGATAGACCTCAGATCGGGTTACCATCAGTTGAAGGTGATGGAATGTGACATTCCTAAGACATATTTTAGGATAAGGTATGGCCTTTTTAGGACAAGGTATGGCCTTTTTAGGACAAGGTATGGCCATTTCGAGTTCTTGGTCATGTCCTTTGGGTTGACTAATGCACATGCAGCCTTCATGGACTTGATGAGCAGGGTATTTGGATCATATCTTGACATGTTCTGATTGTATTTATTGATGACATTCTGGTGTATTCTAAGGATGAAGAGGAGCATGCCAATTATCTTACAGTAGTTTTCCAAACCCTTAAAGACTATGAATTGCATGCAAAATTTTTGAAGTGTGAGTTTTGGCTCAAGTCGGTGGCCTTCTTAGGTCATGTTGTCTCGGGTGATGGTATTCGAGTGGATGCCCAGAAGATTGAAACGTGACAAAAGGAGCTTCTTGGGGTTGGCAGGCTATTACCGTAGATTTGTTAAAGGGTTTTCTTCCTTGTCTACACCATTGACAAAGCTGACTCAAAAGAATGCTTAGTTCTAGTGGTCCGATGAATGTGAGAATAGCTTTCAAGAGTTGAAGACTAGACTAACTACAACACCAGTTTTGACCTTTCCCGATGGGACGGAATACTTTATGATATATTGTGATGTATCCAGAGTTGGACTAGGTTGCATACTGATGCAGAGAGGGAAGGTGATTGCCTATACTTCTAGACAACTTAAGATTCATGAGAAGAGCTACCTGACTCATGATCTTTAGTTGGTCGTAGTGGTGTTCGCACTTAATATCTGGCGCCACTACTTGTATAGAGTGCATGTGGACGTGTTCACTGACCACAAGAGCTTGCAATATGCCTTCAGTCAGAAAGAGCTCAACTTGTGGCAGAGGAGGTGGCTAGAGTTGCTTAAGGATTATGACATGAGCATTCTCTATCACCCAGGTAAGGCTAACTTGTTGCTAATGCTCTTAGCAGGTTATTTTATGGGTAGCACCGCCCATGTGGAGGAATGGAAGAAAGAACTGACTAAGGAAGTGCATAGATTGGCTCAACTAGGAGTGCAACTTGAGGAAAATAATGAAGGAGGGGTCAATATTCAAAATGGGTCTGCTTCATCGTTAGTGTCAGAGGTAAAGGAAAAGCAAGACCAAGATCCTTTATTACTCCAATTGAAAGAAGATGTCCGCAAGCAAAAAATGGTGGTCTTCTCCAAAGGGGGAGATGGAGTGGTAAGATACCAGAGTAGACTATGTGTTTCTGATATTGATGGTGTTCAAGAGAGGATCGTGGCCAACATCCATAGCTCCAGATATTCTATTCATCCTGGCTCCACCAAGATATAACACGACTTGAGAGAAGTTTATTAGTGGAATGGAATGAAGAAGGATATTGTTGAGTTTGTCTCTAAGTTCCCCAATTGTCAACAGGTCAAGGTTGAACATCAAACACCATGTGGATTGGCTTAGAGCTTCAAAATTCCTGAGTGGAAGTGGGAGATGATCAATATGGCCTTCATTACTAGTTTACCAAGGTCCTGAAAGCAACATGATTCGATATGGGTGATCGTGGATAGGATGACCAAGTCTTCTCACTTCTTAGTTGTTAAGATGACTAACACTACAGAGGAGTATGCTAAGTTGTATATTTCTGAGATTGTGAGGCTGCATGGAGTTCCTTTGTCTATCATCTCGGACAGAGGAGCTCAATTCACCTCCTAATTTTAGAGATCTTTTCAGAAGGGACTGGGTACCAAGGTAAATCTGAGTACAACTTTCCAACCCCATACAAATAGTCAAATTGAATGCACCATTTAGACTTTTGAGGATATGTTAAGGGCTTGCATCCTCGACTTCAAGGGAAATTGGGACAACCACTTGCCATTGATCGGATTTGCGTATAACAATAGTTATCATGCTAGTATCCAAATGGCCCCTTATGAGGCTTTGTATAGGAGAAGATATACATCAACGATTAGGTGGTTTGAGGTTGGTGAAGCTGAATTGATTGGACCATATCTTGTCCACCTGTCCATGGAGAAGGTGAAGGTGATTAGGATGAGATTTAAGACCGCACAAAGTCGCTAAAAGTCTTACACGGATGTGAGAAGAAGGGACTTAGAATTCGAGGTAGATGATTGGGTGTACTTAAAAGTGTCACCATGAAGGGTTTCATGAGGTTCGGTAAGAAGGGAAAGTTGAGTCCACGCTACATTGGACCCTATCAAATTGTGAGGAGGATTGGGAAGGTCGCCTATGAGTTAGATGTGCCTTCCGAGTTAGATAGGATTCATCCAGTATTCCAGGTTTCGATGCTGAAGAAGTGCTTGGGAGATCCTACTTTGGTGATACCTGTTGAGAGTACCGGAGTAAAGGTTAGCCTGTGCTATGAGGAAATTCTAGTCCAAATCCTTGATCGACAAGTTCGTAAGTTGAGGGACAAAGAGATAGTCTCCGTCAAAGTCCTATGGAGGAACAAATTTGTTGAGGAAGCTACATGGGAAGTTGAGGAAGCTATGAGAATCAAATATCCGCACCTATTCATGCCAAATGACGATGATATCAAAGGTAATGTCCCTATCCTTAATTTAATCAAAGTTTCTATTCTTGAGTCGATATGCTTATTCTATTAGTGAGTATGAATAGAGTTATGGAGGTTGATGGATAGTTGAGAGTTTGAGATTATCGAGAAAGTATTGAGGTGAGTCTTGAGTCTACTCGTGCCTTAGTTTCACCTCTACTTATCATTCGAGAACGAATGATCCCAAGGGGAAGATAATGTAACACCCCAATTCCTAGGAAAGAAGTAGTCTACAGGTTTTGGAAGCAAAGAAATCAGTGTATATACACTGATATACACCTATATATAGCAGATACAACAGGGAAATGGGCCAAAGCCCTTTGGATAGTTGCTGAGCAGGTTTGGAACTACAGGTTTTTGAAGACCAGAAAAAGGTTGTATACACTAATATACAGTGTATGTACAACAGAGTTATATAACAGAGAAAAAGGGCCAAAAATGCAGTTTCAAAGTTAGAGCAGCAGCAGGGATATTTAGAGGCTAAGCAGGTCCAATAAATTTTAGAATAAGGCAGGTGAAAGATTGGGCCTGCCAAGCCCAATCTTTATTTTAGTTCTCTCCTTTTATTTACTTATTATGTTATTTGTGCTATTTGTTGTTTGACACTAACTTTATTATATTATTTGTATTAATTACTTGTTTTAATCTAATTAGTTCCTCAAATGTTGAACCAGTTGAGTTAATTATTTATTTCAAGGAGTTTTGTGACGTTTTCATGTTAAATGCATTTTTAGCAAAACAAAATGAGTTTCTTTCCCTTTTGTCTGGACTAATCTTTTAAAGGGTTGTCTTTTAAGTAGTTCAAGTGTTTTCCCTTGAAATTGTCCATGAAATATTTTTCCTTCTTATATACTTAATCATTGTTTTAATTTAAATACTTAAATCTTTCCTTATTAGGTTCCATTCTAAATGAATTTCTCTGAAGTTAGTCAAATGAGTTTAAATCGCCGGTGAACCACGAGTTAGCGGCCATTTTTGAGTGATTAATTCTTCTCAAAAGTGAAAATGGAACCCTTACCCATTTCTCTGAAATTTTGAGACTTTTTCTGTTAGGGTCTTAAAATTCTCTTTAAAGTTTTCTTCATTTCTTTTAAAAATTAAGTGGCAACGCTGTTTTCTCTTATTTATTGAAAAATTGATTTTTCCTTAATAATTACGTTTAAACTAATTTTTTTCTTTAAAAGCCATTTTTTACGATTAACATTAATTATGATTACTCATGATGAAAATGTGCATTCAATAAAGCGTGTCAAGTTTAATGAAGTTTTTAACTATTAACTCATAACAAAATAAATCAATTGGATTCTGAAAGTTATTCTTCTAAAAATTAACAACAAAAAATTTTTCGTAATCTTTTGAAGAAATAATTGAACCTCACATCTTAAGATGTACATTTGATTTATTTTTTTAAATTGTATATCTATTAAAATTTTCTAGAACTTGGATTAAATTTTTTGAAAATCTCATACACTCTAGGCGTAATGTAACTATTACTTTAAACTTCTTTTTTTTTTTATCAATTGTACAAGATATCTTTAATCATCCTAGTTATGGTTGTTCTGTATAATAAATATAGTTTTAAAAAATGAATTAAAAAAATTTCTAGAAAAGGTTAATATATGAAATTTATTTTAGATGATTAACCATGTAGATTGAATCTAGAGGATAAGCGTAATGCAAAATATAGAATATTTTAACCATGTAAGGTAGAATAATAGATATATCATTTATTCCTCATGCTTCATCTATTTGTTAAAAAATGCTTCTAAAATTATTTATTTTTCTTGTTAACATGAAAGTACCTTTGGTTACAATTAATTTCATCTTTTTATAAAAGATGTCTCTGGAATTATTTGCTCATAATCTATTTCATCTTTTTATAAAAGATGTTTCTAAAACAATTAGTTTTTTTTTATATATATTCTTGATAGATATTTTGTTATACAGTATGAAATATCTAAACATGGAATCATAATATTACACTTGGTCGTCCTTGGTTAAATAAATTTTGTCCAAAAAATTTATCAATCAATCACATCATTAGCCGAATCTGAAGTCGAAACCAAGCGAACAACGACGATGACGCTAGGGGGTCACCTTTACTTGATTCTTTAAGAGTTAGAAGAAGTGTCTCCTAATATAAAGATAAAACTTTTCCTGTATTTTACCGATAGGGGAGAAATGACTCTTCATTTCCCTTTACTTGATTTTCCCCACATTTCCTTATTCTTCCAATCTTCATTTTCCAATTCACACTTACTAATTAAATACAACACTTGTATCATTATAATTGTTGTATATAAAAAAATCATGTAGGAGGGTATTTGATAAATAAATCTAGCAAAGTTTAAGGCTAGACTATATTGATTCAACAAATAATTTGAATTTGAAATATCTCCCTTATAAATTTTTTTGCTTATCATTTTTTGCTTTTTATTCTTATTTTTTCATGGTTTAATGTGTGAATAACAAATAATAAAAAGAAAGGAGGTTTAATGGAAAAGGAAGAAAAAGCTTTTTTAAAAAGAAATTGCGGCTATATTGCAATTTATTTTTCATATTTTTTAAAAAATAATCGGGGCATCTATGATAACTTTTTTTTTAAAAAAAAATGAGTAAAAACACAAATTTGATCATAAAAAAATATTCAAAGTGGTCATATATCAAAGATGTAAAAAATAATTCACTTGTGAAAGGATCAAATATACTCTTGAACTTTGCTTGAAGGATCAAATATATCCATGTATGAATCATTTTTAAATGAAGAATAAAGAAAAAGTTATTTTTTCACTCGCATAAGTTAAAAAGTGCATATTTGAGTTATTTATGTAACTGTAAAAAGCATATATGAACCACTTTCATAACAAATGTTTTGATAATTCTAAATCACAATATTAATAAAATATTTTAGAGTATTTCTCTTAATATTTAAGGTTTAATGAACCCTACTTCTAACTTTCTTTTATATATGAAAAGTTTCAACTTGTGATCGTTTTCAAATAGTGTAGATGGGTAAGTGCCTTCTAAAATATTTTCTAATACATTTTTTTTAATCCAATACAACATTTATATTTTGTATAAGACTCTACTGTGCATAAAAATTTGAAATGAAAAAATAAATAAATTACTATCCCATGAGTACTCAGGAAAATGTGAACTATTTGCATATAGTACTTCCTTAAAAAGAGATTATTTTGGGGGGCCACCATGTAAAAGAATCATTTAGTGAACGGGATATGATTGGCATTTAAAGAACACTATTTGGTACTTTTGTCATTATGTATTTATGTTCATATTTTTAAGAGGAAATTTCATAAATAACGATCTAGTGAAATATAACAAGCTAAAATAGTTATAATTTCTAAAATTATATTTTATAACTATGTCATGAAACTTGTTTTTGTATAAAACGTGTATTCATTGAGATATTATACGAAAACGTTGAGCTGACATTTAATGTTGATTAGATACTGATTAGCTTTAATTTTATGAAAATGTTTCCTTGAATAATAGAAGTTCCTTCTAATTAATTTTTCTTACCTTAATATGAATCTCAAAACGGAAAAAAAAAAAACTCCCTAGTTGCCTATTTTTGTGCTGGAGCGAAAACTATTATACAAAAATCTAGTGAGATAATAGAGAATTTATTTCGTTTTGATACGTTTGGTCGTGTGAGTTGACCAGAATATACGAATTATTTATCTTATTCATCTCTGAAGATTTTTATTTTATCGATACTTTTGCTCTTTTTGTATTTTCTGTTCCTCAGAAGATTTTTCATTTTTTGAGTATCTTTCTTGATTTGTACTAGTACCGGCAAAATAAACCCATATATTGGTAACCCATCCAATCCGCCCATATTTTAGTAGTTTGGGTAGTGACTTTTTTATATGGGTAAAATATGGGTTTAAACCCATATTTAACCCATAGAAATATGGGTATTCATGGATAAAATATGGGTAAACTATGATTTAATCAAATGGGTTAAGCTTCTAACTTCTTTTCACTCAAAATTTATCATATTAATTTTTTTTATGTTTTATTGACCTAAATATTTTAAAAATATAAATTTAAATAAACTTATTTTCTTCAAATTTAAGAAAAATAATTTACCTCTAAAAAGTACGAAAATATTTGACAAATTTCTCTTCCAATTGCAAATTACAATTTTTTTCGTACTTCACCCAATACCATGATTCCTCCACAAGCCCTCAAACCCCCACCCTTCCACCCCCAAAGAAAATCATTTTTCTATATAAAATTTTTTTCTTTATAAAAGTTTCAAATTTTATCATAAAAATTGTAAGTTCGGTTGAAAAACTTGCTACGGTTAGAAAACCCACAAGAATGAGCCACTACAAATTAAGGTTATAACTTATAAGCATGAAATCAATATGAGAAAAATTGAAAGTTGAATTTAAAAAAATTTAAATTTTAAAAATATATTTTTTTAATCCCAATCCAATACTTGACCCCCTCTCAGTTTGAGTGTCGAAATTAGATTTCGAGTCAAAAGTTGTGTCTGGGGTCTCGTTAGAAATTGGATCGTATGATTAATTTGGAATCGGGATCGAATCCCAATTTAAAAGTCAGATCTCGCATTGGGTGTCGAATTTAATTTTATGATATAATACAATTAAATAAAATATTTTTAATATTTTTCATCCTAAAATAAAATAAATTATTTTATCCATATAGAATTCTAAAATAGAGTACTATTTGTGCACTAAAATATGGGTAAACTAGTATTTTACCAAATTCATTTCTTACCCAACCCATTTTTACCCATTTAATATATGGGCGGGTTTGAATTATTACCCATTTTATATTGACCCATTTTCAACCCGCCCAAATTTGACTCAACCTACCCATTTGCCACCACTAGTTACAAGTTACAAATAAGAAATGAAGAAAATATAATTTTACATTTTGGAAGATTATTTCAACAATTTGTGATTGATCAATGGATTAAAATTGACAGTTAACGATTAGACTTCATTTCTTTTAATAAAGATTTATTTAGAGTTGAGATATTAGTGTAACGACCCTCGGGGGTCATTTCTATGTTTCTATAGTATTTTGTTGATTTGAGCATGGGTATAGCGACATCGGGATATTATTGACTTGTTGGGACTCTTGGCATGGTTACTAGATGGTTTTTTGTGATTTATGTGGGGTTTTAAGCTAATCAGGAAGTCATAATTGTAAAGATGAGTTTTGGGGTAAAGTTCTAGTAAACGGCCTAGGAGTGGAATTTTGACGGTTCTATTAGCTCTGGAGTAGTCGACTTAGGGTAGGAGCATGTTCGATGCAGTTATATCATGATTTACAAATTTAGCCGTCGGTACCGATTAATAGTTGACTTAGTCAACACCCTCGAGAACCATGTCCTGTATGAGGATTTTGATAACGTAGTTAGCTCTGGAACATCAAGTTCGGTCTAGGCCGATCCTTTGTTTGATGCCAGAGACTTCCGGATGTGATTTGATCCCCCCCTCCTCAGGGAGCTTCCCTTAAAAGTTACGTATAAGTAAGTGGGACCTAGATTGGATTGTAACAAACTCCAGTGAAAATTTTGTCTGTGCCATTAGATCCGACATATCAAAATTATTAGAGTTGCATAGTTCGTTTACGAAAATCGCAGTCCGAATGGGCCCAAAATGATGAAAAAGGGAATTAAAAAGTTAATGAAAAGGGGATGATGTGGCACCATTTGGTGCTGCAAGTCCATTCGCTATTTGATGCCATCTTAAATTCCACCAATTCCAAAGTGTGTATCTCTTCTTACTTTTAAGGGGGGAGGGGGAGGGGGGGGACCTTAACAGACATCTCTTCCATTTTTGTAGATGGAAGATCCGGTGAATCAATTAAATTAGATGCCGCTTATCTAGATGCGGTGCTTGTCCCTCGAAGCGAAGGTAAAGACCAAGACATTATTTGGATGAAATTGACGTGCAAGACCGGTTTGAGGTGAAATCGGATATTGCCATAGAAATGTCTACTCATGGTCCAACTGGTGATTGGATGAACCGCGGGGCGCATGCCCTCGACAACCCGCGAACAAAAACAGGGGAAGAGTCCTTGGAGAAACTACACATTATACGTGAAAAGCTTCAGCAACGTGACTGGGAAATAATCAACAATTTGAAAGTAA
>JAABOM020061147.1:0-11259 GCA_011800125.2 Solanum clarkiae
AATAGGACAGGAGCCCCCCACAGAGAAACACTCGGCCTTATGAAGCCCTTATCAAACAAATCTTTCAACTGCTCCTTCCATTCTTTCAGTTCAGCGGGGGCCATCCTATAAGGTGGAATTAAAATAGACTGGGTATCAGGAAGAACATCAATCCCAAAATCAATCTCCCTATCAGGAGGGACTCCGGGCAGATCCTTAGGAAGTACTTCTGGAACCTCATTCACGATCGGAACTGACTCGAGAGTTGGGGGCTCAACATCATTGGATTTAACCCTCACGAGGTGGTAAATACACCCCTTAGCAATCATCTTTCTGGCTCTAAGGTATGAGATAAACTTTCCTTAGGTGCTACGGAATCACCCTTCCACTCTAGAACTGGTTCAGTTGGAAACTGAAACTTAACGGTTCAGGCTCTACAATCAACGGAGGCATAACAGACGTGGAGCCAATCAATGCCGAGGATTAAATCAAAATCAGTCATGTCTAACATAATCAGATCAATGATAGTATCCCTATGATGGATGGACACTAGTAAGCTCTATAGACTCTCATCTCGAATAAACTCACCCACGAGAGTAGAAACATCAAAAAGTTCAAGAAGACTCTCATGGGTTATATCAAATCTATTGGCCACATAAGGAGTTATAAGAGATAATGTGGCACCAGGATCTATCAACACATAACAATAAATAGAAAAGACTCGAATCATACCCGTCACAACATCTGGGGAGTTCTCTTGATCATGTTAACTGCCCATGACTACAATCGGTTTGTAGCTCCGCTTGTACCTAAAGTGGTACCTCTTTGATTCCCCTTAGCTGGCGGGGCTGGTGCAGAAGATTGAGCCCGGACACTCGCTTTGGACAGTCTCTCTGATAATGTCATACTTGACCATACCAGAAGCACGCATCAATCCCCTCACGACACCTATCTAAGTGTAGCTTATCGCATGTACCACGTGATGGCTTTCCTCATCAACTTTGAGCCACACTAGCTTGGGACTGAGACCTATGGGCTCCAACATTCTGAGACTTCTGATCATTTCTGACTCTGGATATAGGTGCACTAACAGATGATGGTGCTGGAAATCGATTTTTGTTGCCTCTCTTCCTAACCCCATGGCTGGATGTTTTGGCCTTTTTGCTTCTAAACTCCTCTCTGTCATGTTGCCTCTCCTCATCAGCTTGTTGCACAAAGGTCATCAATATCCCAATATCCATATCACTAACGAGCATTGCTCCCCTCCTTCTCTCTTTGGCCCTCTATTCATCCCATCAACATATATCCCTATCCTCCCCTTCATATCAACAACCATGTCCGGAGCATAGCGGGACAGTTGTTTGAACTTCAGCCCATACTCTTATACAGTCACAGAGCCCTATTTCAAGTTTATGAACTCTCTTACCTTCACCTCTCTCCTTTCCTTTGGGAAGAAACATCCTAAGAAAGCTTCCTCGAACAAAGCCCAAGTCATCAAGGGGGAATTCTCCCCTCTACCCTTCTTCCACTGGTCATACCATAGTCTAGCCACCCTTTTTAGTTGATAAGCAGCCAGTTCCACTCTGTCAACATCGGCCACATGCATCACTTGGAACACTTTCTGAAGCTCCTCCACATAGTTCTCAGGACACATGCATCACTTGGAACACTTTCTGAAGCTCCTCCACATAGTTCTCAGGATCCTCAGTGGATGCAGACCCTGTGAACTCAGGCGAATTCATCCTCAAGAATTTTCGGACTTTAGAAGGGTCATGGACATCCTGTCGGGCCGCTCCTAGTCTCGCAACAGATGCTGTGACAACTTGGGCTAGAATTTGGATAACCTGACGAAGCTCAACATTGGAGACCTCATCTTGCGGGGGCTGCGCAATAGGGATAGCTTAACCCATGGACCTCATGTCCTTGAGGCTCAGGTGGATTGACATTCTATCTGGCGGGACACCCTCTACCTCTGATGGCTCTTCTGAGAAGCATGATCATAATTCTGCAACGCTCAAAGCACGAATTAGAATAGAACTTTCATAGAGTATAACTCTATAGCACGATTTAGAACATGAATGAAGGGAAACAATTCCTAATGTCCTATAGCCTCTTGTTTATCAAGTGTGGTCGACAACACACCTATAAACAAGATTCTACTAGATATGGTTTCATAAAATCCCTAAGACACTTGAACTCGTGATTTGATACCAAGTTTGTCATGCCTTGGGGGGGGGGGGAAGGGGACCTAAGACGTGGCCGGCACCCAGAGACTATTACTAGTTCCCAAGCGAACCACTTGGCTTTATCACATTCGTCTATTTACACATTCTAAAAATCAGAGGAGGACCTAAGGAATAAATGGGCATATCAAATCATCTAGTCTCAAATAATAATATAATGAAAGACTAGTAGAAAAAAACTAGCTCACAAGTTCCAACATCAACATCTGACTCTAGTCTCTGAAGCCTCTATAACTATTTGGCGGTGCCAATAATAGACCCATGACTACCTCAATCAAAATAAAAAGATACCAAAACTAACTCTAAAGCATGATGAAAATAATGTAATGAATCCTCCGAAGTAGGAAAGGCTCACCAATCTTCTGAATGCTTGAAGGTCCTCAACGATTCGCCTGCTGATGACTTCTATCCTGTGTATCTACATCATAATACGATGCTGTCACGCTCCAAAGTCCCGTTAAGGCAGACTGGCACCCGTTGCCGATAAGGCTCGGGAGAACCAACCTGTAACTATACGCTTTCTATATATACTATAAGGGCATTTCCGCATTTGACATGCCTTTAAGAAGATAAAAAGTGATAATAAGCTAAAAGGAAATGTATATGACTGGGCTGTTGGGGCCACGATATTTAAAGTACGAGATATGACCATATTTTACTTTACATAGACTATAAAGCCTTTAAATAAAGAAAGACATCTGATAAGGGTCAGCACAAGTCCCACCTCAACGAACTGTGCAATAAAAACACGTAAGCTCTAGACATATACAAAGCGCCGAAGCAACTTGGAGCTTGGTGACAGCAGCTGAATATCATGTACTCCTACTGGGAAGATCTACTAGCACTTGTACCTGCAATATGAAATGCAGGTCCCCCGTAAGGGACGTCAGTACAAGATAATGTACTGAGTATGTAAGTCAGGAAACACTGTATATGAAATAACAATTCAAATGAAACTGTACATTGGTGCAACATAAGAGACCACCTTTAGTTATACTGTGGGATCATGTACTTTATGTTCTTTATATTACTTTACCTTTACTGTACAATCTGTGCATAACTATAATACAAATGACCAACTGATCAGTGGTGAAACTGTATCGGGTTCGTCCCTGGATAGGTTATACTCAACCCCTCGGGCTACCCCCCGTTGATAGGATCGTCCCTGGCTAGGTGCTATCTCCACCCCTCGGGCTACCACCTATCAAAAACTATATACTTTATCTTTCAATTATCTTTGAGATAATTCTTTTGGTGGCCATAATATTAGAGCTGTAGGACTGTATATGTAGCATATGACATGTGGATGATCACACAAGACAACATGAAAATGAAAAGAGTACATTACACAAATGATGATATGCGTATGAAATGGACAATTCGTGAACTTTATCTAGTAACAAGAACTCACGTAACTTGGTATCCAAACATGTATGCAGTTTTGAAGGTAACTATGTATGGAAGCATGTGAACATGTCAAAGAATAGAGACATGATTAATAGTTGTGTCAGAGTTGGCGAGTGCCTTTATGTACCAAGGAGAGATCTATGTTTCATGCCAAGTGATACGAAATCAAGTAACCTTACATACCTCATCGGCGGACCTTGTTACTATCTCAAGATAACCTTCCCTTCCTCCAAATACTTATCTAAAACATAGTAAGGGATAAAACTAGCATTATTGTCTAATAGACACATCTTGGCTGCCCAATTACATAACAAAACAACACACGGGCAGCAAGCGGGTGTTTATAAACCCGTGCGTATTCCTTTAACTCTTCCGCCCCTAATCGTATTTTCTAATATACATCAGCATGTACACATTGTGTATATCTTATTTTAATGTTAAAACAGTCTTACAACAGCCCACAAAGCACAATACATCACAATTCCACACAATCTAAAAATAGACAGCATAACGTTACCTTCCTTCGCTACATTTCGACATCGACAACTCCAAACTTATTCCAAATTTAACCAAACTATTCCAGCAATATTTACACATATAAACAAACCTAAAACAGCCTTATAACAACACTCAAGAAGTCAGCTAATAGCCTTAGATACAACAGTCCGCAAGTTCCAATCAACATGACACTTAAGATAACTCGATAAAACGCGCTTGTAAAATGAAACTAAAACCAGGGCAGAAACCTTAGGGTGATGTTTATAACTCAAACCATATTAAGAACACCAAGTTCTCTTCATAATATAACTCATAAACCATAGAGCAATTATCAAAACAAAAGGCAAGTGTGCAATAACTTTCTACGCACATGTTATGTAACAATTTTAGCAAGCATAACTAGTATCTATCTCTTTTTTTCATGATGAAACTATACTAAATATACAACTATAATTACTTACCTTTGTCTTCAAGGTTTAGAGGCTCCTTAAAAACCCTAAAAGAGTCGTTTGGTTGCTTCACAAAGTTGAGAAAAATTGAGAGGAAACTTAGAGAGCAAATCTGATTTTTGTGAGGTCAAGTTGAGAAATGACTTTTGGGAGATGCTTTGTCCCCTTTTTATAGTGTGATTTGGCCGACCTAATGAGGAATTCTCATCCTTAATTCACCAAGTAGGTGATGCAGCTCCTTTCTCCTTTCATTGGGACCTTTTGGGGCTCCAAATAGGTTGGACTTGGGCTGCCTATTTTTAGCTTTCTTGTTCACTTGGTTGGGCCTAAAGTATCAAAGAACTTATGATGCCTTTGGGCCTTTTTGGTTATACTTCTTGGGATGATCATATAGACCATTTATGATGCTAAAATATGGTCTGAATTTACACTCTTAGTACGGACTTTATTCATAGTCGAACTTGGTAAAATTCGACATCGAGCCTCGTCTTCGTTTAGCTAGCAAATTTAAGCTAAGCAAATAGGTGATTCACCTGCTAGCTTCCTAAGTCCTACAAGCACCTCAATTCTCTTACTTCATTTAAGGCCGTAATCTACTTAATTTGACAAAAAACATGTATACACTTGACCCTCTTAAGAGTTAGACGCACATATAGCCCATTAACTAAAAATTCAAGCACTTTTGAAAATTAGCGCTAATTCGACCAAACCATGTCATGTTTCATTTGAATTATACTAGTAGTGTAAGGTGTGGGGTGTTAAAACCTCCCCCGTTTAGGATCATTCATCCTTGAATGTTAGCACAATTGGATAGCTTAACCAAGTTTAAACCTGTATTTACACAAACTTTTGACAACACATTAAATATTCAATCACATGTACCTATTATTGTCCCAATTCTGCGTGTTGCACTTCCTCTTTAGCTTCAAATAAGTAAGGGTACTTTGATCTCATTGTGTACTCGGCCTCCCATGTTATCTCTTCTACTTTCTTGTTCCTCCAAAGTACTTTAACTGAAGCTTTTTCTTTGTTCCTTAGCTTCTTAACTTGACGATCTAGAATAGCAACAAGTACATCTTCATTGGTGAGATCTTCTGTAACTTGCACATCCTCAATAGGAGTGATACGGGATGGGTCACCTACGCAATTACGAAGCATTGAGACATGAAAGCTGGATGAACCATTGAAAGCTCTTGGGGTAGCTCTAGATCATATGCAACCTGCCCTAACATTACTAATCTGATATGGCCCTATGTAGCATGGACTCAGTTTTCCCTTCTTACAAAATCTCATAACCCCTTTCATTGGAAACACCTTTAAAAATACCCAATCACCTACTGAAAAAATTTCAATCCTCTTCTCCTGGCATCTGCATATTATTTGTGTCGAATTTGGGCTATTTCTAATCACTATTGTATCACCTTAACTTTTTCCATGGTTTTTTGTACTAGATCTGGCCCAAATAAGGTGGTTTCCCCCACTTCAAACCATCCAATTGGTGATCTACATTTTTTTACATACAAAGCTTCATAAGGTGCCTTCTTGATACTCACGTGATAATTATTGTTATAGGCAAACTCAATAAGTGGTAAATGGTCGACCCAACTATCTTTAAAGTCCAATGCACAAGCTCGTAACATATCTTCAAGTGTCTGAATGGTGCGTTCTGCTTGACCATCTGTTTGGGGATAGAATGCTGCACTCAAATTCACTTGTGTCCCTAAATTCTGTTGGAAGAACTTCCAAAACTTTGCAGTGAATTGAGCTCCTCGATCAGATATAATGGAAATTGGGAGTCCATGTAGCCTGACTATTTCTTTGAGGTATAGCTTGGCATACTCTTCAGCTGTATAATCACTCCTAACTGGCAAGAAATGTGCTGACTTTGTGAGCCTGTCAACTATTACCCATATGGAGTCAAACTTCTGAGATGAGCGAGGCAAACCCGTAACAAAATAAAGACATATTAATCATATCCCACTTCCATGTTGGAAGCTCTATACATTGCATATAACCTCTTGGCTTTTGGTGTTTTACTTTCACTTGTTGGCAGTTTAGATATTGAGCCACAAATTCGGCAAGGTCCTTTTTCATGCCTCCCCACCAGAACATTCACTTCAGGTCATAGTACATCTTAGTTGATCCTGGATGGATGGAATATCGGGAATGATAGGCTTCTTCCAGTATTCTCTTTCTTAACCCATTAATATCAGACATACATAATCTATTTTGGCAGTAAAGTACTCCATTTTTGTGCAAGGTCAAAGCCTTTTATGGTACCCTGTCTCACCTTTTCCTTAAGCTGTCATAGAACAAGATCTTTAAACTGTTTTTCTTACACCTCCATTACCAATGAAGACTCCGCAACATTCTACACAACAACCCCTTCCTTTGGAGTTTCAAGAAGGCGAACTCCCAAACTGGCTAACTGAGGTAGATCCTTAGTCAATTCTTGACTTATCATAGCTTGATCACCAGTATTCATGATTTCCTTATGACTCAGAGCATCAGCTACCACATTTGCTTTCCCCGGATGGTATAGAATATCAATGTCGTAATCCTTTATTAGTTCTAGCCATCTCCGCTGTCTTAAGTTTAGGTCCTTCTGCTTAAAGATATACTGCAGGCTCTTATGATCAATATATATGTCAATGTGTACCCCATACAAATAGTGGCGCCATATTTTCAGAGCAAACACAACTGTTGCCAACTCAAGATCATGAGTTGGGTAGTTTTTCTCATGGGTCGTAGCTGTCTAGAGGCATAAGCAATTACCCTACCATTCTGTGTCAGTACACACCCTAAACCAACTCTTGAAGCATCGCAATACACTCATAGCCCTCAGTACCTTCTGGAAGTACTAGCACTGGTGCATAAGTTAGCTTATTTTTCAGCTCCAGGAAGCTTCTTTCACATGCATCATTCCATTGGAACTTGGTTGCCCTATGGATCAGCTTTGTTAGGGGCGCAGAAATAGAAGAAAAGCTTCAACAAACCTCCTGTAATAGCCTGCCAAGCCTAGGAAGCTCCAAACTTTCGTGGGTGTTGTTGGTCTTGGCCAATCTTTCACAGCTTCTATCTTTTGTTAATCAACCCTTATTCCCTCGTTAGACACAATATGGCCCAAGAATGCCATTGATTTTAGCCAAAATTTACATTTTGAAAATTTAGCATATAACTGTTGATCACGAAGAACCTGTAGCACCTGTCGCAAGTGATCTGCATGGTCCTCTTCTGATCTTGAATATACCAAAATGTTATCTATA
This sequence comes from Solanum clarkiae, assembly GCA_011800125.2. Classification (NCBI taxonomy): domain Eukaryota; kingdom Viridiplantae; phylum Streptophyta; class Magnoliopsida; order Solanales; family Solanaceae; genus Solanum; species Solanum clarkiae. The sequence goes on from JAABOM020061147.1 coordinate 7,843, forward strand.
AATACTATCACAAATGCATCCAAGAATGGCTTGAATACCCTGTTCATCAGATCCATAAAAATAGCTGGTGCATTCATTAGCCCAAATGATATAACAAGAAATTCAAAGTGACCATAGCGTGTTCTGAAAGCTGTCTTGGGTACATCTTGCTCCTTTACTCTCACTTGGTGATAACCTGATCTCAAATTAATTTTTGAAAAACATTTGGCACCCTGTAACTGATCAAATAAGTCATCAATCATGGGGAAGGGATATTTATTCCTAATTGTCACCTTATTCAATTGTAGATAATCGATACACATTCTCAAGGTGCCATCCTTTTTGCGTATAAATAACACTGGTGCACTCCAGGGGGACACACTAGGTCTTATAAAACCCTTATCCTGTAAGTCTTTTAAGTGGTCTTTTAATTCACGCAATTCTGCCAGGGCCATTCTAAATGGAGGAATAGAAATAGGTTGAGTGACTGGAAGTAAGTCAATACCAAAATCTACTTCTCGTTCAGGAGGTAAGCCTGGGAGTTCTACGTGGAACACATCGACAAATTCATTCACCACTGGCACTAACCGAAGAGTTGGAGATTCTGCCTCCATATCCCTTACTCTAACTAAATGACATATATACCCCTTAGATATCATCTTTATAGCCTTAAAGTAAGAGATAAACTTCACCTTTGGTGCCCCAACATTGCCTTCCCGTTCAAGAACTGCCTCATTTGGAAAGTGGAAATACAATTTCTTAGTTCGGCAATCCACAGTGGCATAATAAGAAACTAACCAATCCACACCCATTATAACATCAAATTCCACCATTTCTAGCTCAATAAGGTTAGCCAATGTGTCACGATGACAAACAGTTACCACACAGTCATAATAAACTCTTCTAGCCATAATAGATTCACTGGTGGTGTAGACACTTCAAATGGTTTGTTCAATAATTTGGGCACTCTCTTAAGCTTCCCAGTAACTAGTGGAGTAATATATGATAGTGTAGAGCCAGGGTCAATTAATGCATATACATTATATGAAAAGATGGACAGTGTACCTGTGACCACATCAGGTGAAGCTTCCAAATTTTACTGATTCCCCAGTGCATAAGTGCGATTCTGGACCCCGCTAGAGCCAACTATCCCTCTAACACCTTTACCACGACCCATAGGTGCTTGCTGACCCTACCTGCTAGAGGAACTGATGATGATGATGCCACAGCTGACCCATTAGATTGTGCCATACCACCCATATGTCTCCTTGGGCAATCCCTTATCATGTGCCCTGGCATACCACACCAATAACAAACATCTATCCTAATGCGACATATACCCGGATGACTCCTTCCACACTGTCTACAAGACTGCCTAGGAGTCATTTGTTGTCCTGATGAATATCCCGCTGTTCGGGCACCTTGCCCTTCACTCCTTGGATCAAATTGATTCCTTCTAGAACCTTGAAGTTGCGGTGGAGCACTGGTTGCAGTGTAGGAGGATGATAGCCTAGGCGATCTACTGGAAAATCGAGGCCTGAGGTCACTTTGAGGTGGTGTAAACTACCCTGTAGATCTGGCTCTTTTGGCTTTCCTCCTCTCCAAATCTTGTGTCCTTCTCCTCTGTCTCTGATTCTCTAATTTCTGTGCAAAAGCCTGCATTCTTGCTATGTCCATATCTTTGTTCAAGAAAGCAATGGTGTAGTCTCTAACCAGATACATATCCAACATATCTACATATCGATGAACTCTATTTGCCATCGTAGCAACCACATTAGGAGCATACCTTTCCAGGGAATTAAAGTGAAGGCTATACTCCCTCACACTTATATTCCCCTGGTGGAGATTCAAGAACTGATTTGCACGGGCCTCTCGGATCTCTACTGGCAAATAATGGTCATGAAATGCCTCTTTGAATTCTTTCCAGGTAGTTGGAGATGCATCTATACCCTCAGATTGATTCCAAGCTTCATACCACAATATAGCTACACTCTTAAACCTATATGTCGCTAACTCAACTACTTCTGTGCCACTCACGTGCATAATATCTAAAGTATGCTGAATCTGATCAATAAAGTCCTGGGGGTCTTCATTAGGATCTGACCCAGTGAAGGTTGGATGGTACAAATTAAGAAAATCACGTATCCTGGTACTAACTGCCCTATTTGTACCACCTGTACCCATAACTGGACCTTCCTGCCTTTGACCTTGACCAGCGACTATACGGGTCAATAGTTGGACTGCATTTCTCAAATCTTGCATGGTAGCATCAATAGGTGGCCCTGGGGGAATTTCACTACTCTCTGGTTCATTAGGAACTGGAGGAGTTGGAGATTTCTGTGCCAAAGACTCCTCTTGAACCTCATCTCGTTGTCTAACCTAGCTGGGTATACCAACCACCACCTCTATTCCCTTCCCTTTACCTTTATTCTACCTTGTTTCTAGCATACTTACTGTACAAAACAGTTTAGGAATTAGACATAACGCACCTATTACACTTGACTTTATGGCACGATCTAAAGGATGGAAAGAAAGTAACAACTCATAAATGCAACGTAGTCTCCTGCTTATAAATGTGGTGCACAACACATCGATAAACAAGATTCTACATAGACACGGCTTTGCATACTCCCCAGGATGACCTGCTCTGATACCACTTCTGTCACATCCCAAAGTCCCATTAGGGCGGACTAGCACCCATTGCTGATAAGGCTCGGGAGAACCAACCTGTAACTATGCACTTTCTATACATACTATAAGGGGTTTGTGCGTTTGACATGCCTTTAGGAAGATAAACAGTAATAACAAGCCAAAAGGAAATGCATATGACTAGGCTATTGGGGCCACGGTATTTAAAGTACCAGACATGACCACATTTTACTTTACATAATCTACAAAGCCTCTAAATAAATAAATACATCTGATAAGGGTCGGGACAGGCCCCGCCTCAATGAACTGTGCAATAAAAACACATAAGCTCTAGATATATACAAAGCCTTGAAGCAACCTGGAGCTTGGTGGCAGCAACTGAATATCCTGTACTCCTACTGGGGAGATCTACTAGCACCTGTACCTACAACATAAAATGCAGGTCCCTCGTAAAGGACATCAGTACGGGATAATGTACTAAGTATATAAGGAAGGAAACACTGCATATAAAGTAACAATTTAAATGAAACTATACACTGGTGCAGTATAAGAGACCACCTTTAGTTGTACTGTGGGATCATGTACTTTATGTTCTTTATATTACTTACCTTTACTATAAAATATGTGCACAACTGTAAAACAAATGACCAACTAATTAGTGGTAAACTGTATTGGGTTCGTCCTTGGTTAGATTTTACTTAACCCCTCGGCTACCCCCTGTTGATAGGATCGTCCCTGGCTAGGCGCTATCTCCACCCCTCGGGCCACCACCTATCAAAAATTGTATAC
>JAABOM020061148.1:0-11258 GCA_011800125.2 Solanum clarkiae
TATGTTGTATTGGGATTTAATAGTCGTCTAAGTGCCTAATCGGCACTAGTCATGGCCCGGGGTTTGGGTCGTGACAAGAAGATAACTGTAAATCGCATATGATAAATTCCTATTCGAGGAATTTCGGTAATGGCATTCTAGTTCTACATTCCCACTAGCGAGAGCTCTATCTATAATCGGTAAATACAACATGCACCAGGTCTAACGAACCCACCGTTAGCTACGGGATTCATCAAGGTCTACTCTCATTAAAACTTTTCCTTATAAACCATATAAGCTTTTCAAAGTAGTACAAGGCATTTCAATCTTACAATCACATCCTGTCAAACTTAATAAAAAAACACATGTAAAAGTACTTATATATCAAGTAAAAATCAAATCCTTTCAATAACGGTAACCATCTCAATTTCAATATACTTGTCTTATAAAATACAAGTAACTATTTCAGTATCATATCAAGTAAATGGACTTGACCTATATGCAAATTCAAATTATTCAATAGCAATTCACTTTATAAATCATGTAAAAATTATGAAAACTTATAAAACACAAATTGGGGTTAAGAACTCACAGTACTCGTGTACAAGTACCAAACTTGTCACCTCAAGAAATCCATAAAACTTCTTCCGGTCAATCTATATTCATATCATAAAATCTCACATTAATTTCTTTGTTCAAGCTAAGTTCATATTAACTTTAGAAATTCTCAATCCCTTTAGGATTTTTCTATTTTCTATCCATTTGATGATATACAATGCAATACCCAAACCGTGAGTAATACAACTGGTGCAATAATCTAATGGTTTTTTTTTTTTTTTGCTATCTTAACCATCTTATTCATCTAAGATTCGGTAATCTAAAACTATTCTTGTTGTGAAATTAACCACCCCTTCTCACTAAATTTCAACACCCAAAGTAAATTAACTAGACTAAGAACTTTAATAAGGCTGTAGCAGAATCTTAAAATAATTTACTTCTAATTTTGAGAATTTCATAATCTCTTATCTCTTTAACCCATAATTTTTCTTAAACCCTAAACCTCCAATTTATAGCCATGAATACAAATTAACTCTATCAATAAGTTTAGAAACTTACCTTCTTCGGAACTTCTCTCCTTAGTTTCAAATTATGGCTTTTATGTTTTTCTTCTTCTTCTTCGTTCCCTGCTGCGACAGCTTGCAACTCCCTCTTTCTTGTTTTTTTTCGTTTAACTTACAAACAAATTGCTGGAGGAATAAGATGAAAAGATTCAGCATTAAACCCTCCTCCCCTTTTCCCACATTTTATTGGGCTATAGCCCGTTCCCTTTTTTTTTAACATTCCTTCTTTTTGCTTCAGCTTATTTTATTTTTTGAAAGGACAAGTATGCCCTTACATTAATAATTAGGGATATTGAATTCTCGTCGTCTTAAGAAATTTCGTCCTCGAATTTAAATAAGTACATACCTTCAGTCTGAAATAAATGGGAGTGCGCATATCATTCTCCAACTCCCAAGTAGCTTCCTCAATAGTATGATTTCTCCATTTGTCCCGATGAAAGGGACGCTCTCCTTTTAATCGCTATGGCGCATATGTTGAATAGTTGTTTTATGCGTTCATCTATCTTTCAGGAGCAGTTTTGTGATTTTCCCAGAGATCGTCGTGAGTTCTTTGCCAAATTAGGTGGAGTGGGGAAGATTATAACTATTTTTATCTTGAATCTAGCACCCTTACAAGGTAATATTCCTCATAAAAGAATTTAACGAAAGCTGGCACCCTTGGTGCGTGATGGCTACATAATATACTTAGTTTCATTTTTCTAGTTAGAATGGATTGGTCGTACCTATCCAATCAATAATTGTGTATGACTGACTCGCTATTCACTCAGTTTTTGGCTCATAATCATTATGTAGGAGAGATATCAGAGTGATTTAAGGCATAGCATTGGAATCGCTATGTAGGCTTGTGTTTACCGAGGGTCTGAATCCCTCTCTTTCCGCACTTTCACCTAATTCACTAATATTAATGATCGAAATGTATCAAATAGCAATGAAAAAAAATGATTCCAACAGTTAGACCTTTCTTTGATATATATTCTCTATTCCTAATTGTTGTTTTTCGGAAAATACTAAACCTTTACAGATACAATTTCTTTTTATCGTAGCCGTCCTACTTTTGTATTAATAATAGCCATTGGTTCCTCTTCGTACATTAGATTCTCTTCAATCTGTAAAGTCGGTGTTTCAAGTACGTGAGAGGAGTCTGGTACATACTTCTTTAACATAGTAACATGAAACACTAGATGGATAAAGTACATCTCATGAGGGAGTGCCAAATGATATGCCACTCCTCCTTTTCAGTTAAGTATGTTGTACGGTCCTATATACCTCGGGCTCAACTTACCTCTTTTACCAAATTGCATTACCTCTTTCATACGAGAGAATCGTAGGAAAATTTTATCCCCAACTGCAAACACTAAATCTCTTCTCCTCTTATCTCCATATGACTTTTGTCTTTTTTGAGTGGTGAGCAACCTCTTTCTGACTAACTAGACCTTGTCTATGGCTTCATGAACCACTTCTGGTCCTAACACCTTAGTCTCTCCAACCTCGAACCACCCTATAGGAGAACAACATCGCCTACCGTATAAGGCTTCATATGGAGCCATCTGAATGCTATACTGAAAGCTATTGTTGTAAGGAAATCCAACTAAAGGCAAGTAGGTATCCCAAGTACCTCTAAAATCAAGAATGCAAGCCATCAACATATCTTCTAGAATTTGTATAGTATGTTCAGACTGTCCATCTGTCTGTGGGTGAAATGCAGTGCTCAGATCTACTCATGTACCCAGTGCTTCTTAAAATGATCTCCAAAAGCGTGAAATGAATTGTGACCCTCTGTCAGAAATGATGGATATAGAAACTCCATGAAGTCGAACAATCTCATTGATAAATATCTGAGCATATCTCACTCCACTAAAAGTAGTCTTTACTGGTAAGCAGTATGCTAATTTTGTTAATCGATCTGCAATTACCCATATAGAGTCATAACCTCTAAGGGCTCGTGGTAAACCAACCACAAAATCCATAGTAACTCTTTCTCATTTCCACTCAGGAATCTGGATCTCTTGTAGTAATCCTGTGGGTCGCTGATTCAGCGTTAACCTATTGACATGTCAAACAACTGGAATCAAAGTTAGCAACATCTTTCTTCATACCTTCCCACCAATACAACTGCTTCAGATCATGGTACATTTTGTGGAACCAGGGTATATAGTATATCTGGAGTTGTGAGCTTCCTCGAGAATGACTCATCTTAGCCCACCTATGTCTAGTACGCATAATAGATCACTCAATTGAAGCATATCATCACCATCGATAATCATTTTCTTAATTTTACACGTTATAGCTTCATCTCGATATTTACGAAGCTGCTCATCCTTATATTGAGTAGTTTTTATGTGCTCCGCTAATGAAGATCTGGCTTGCACATAAGCTAGCAATGTCTCTGAATTTCCCACACTAAGCTTGAAACCTGCACCCTCAAGTTTTTGCATGTCTTTTGCTAATTGCCTCTTTTCAGGAGCTATATGCACTAAACTGCCCATTGATTTTTCGCTCAATACATCGGCTACAACATTGGCTTTTCCAAGATGATATAGAATAATGCAATCATAATCCTTCAGTAATTCCATCCACCGTCGTTATCGAAGGTTGAGATCTCTTTGCTGAAAAATATACTTTAAGCTCTTATAGTCAGTATATGTCTCACAAGTTTCACCATATAGATAATGCCTCCAAATTTTAATAGCAAATATCACAGCGGCCATCTCCAAATCATGTGTAGGATAGTTCTGCTCGTGCTTCTTCAATTGTCTTGAACCATAGGCGATGAAGCAACCATTTTGCATAAGAACACATCCTAAGCCCACCCTAGAAGCATCACAAATACCGTGAATCCTCTGGAGCCTGGTGATAAGGCTAGTATTGGTGTTGTTGTCGAAACTTGTTTTGAGTTTTTCAATACTCTGCTCACATTCTTCTATCCGTTGAAATTCACCTTTTTCTATGTTAGCTTGGTCAAAAGGGCCACTATCCTGGATAAATCCTGCACAAAATGACTATAATAACTTGCCAAATCCAAAAGGCTGTGAATCCTGTAGGTGAGGTAGGTCTAGGCCATTTTTGCACAGCTTTTATCTCTCTGGAATCCACCGTAATTCCCTCTTTGGATACAACATGCCCCAGAAATGCTACCGAGTCTAGCCAAAATTCACACTTTCAGAATTTAGAATATAGCTTATGTTATCATAATGTTTATAACACAGTCTTCAAATGATTCTTATGTTCTTCTTAGCTACAGGAATACATCAGAATATCATCAATAAATGTTATTACGAACTTGTCTAAAAAGGGCCTGAACACCCTATTCATTAAGTCCATGAATGCAACTGGAGCATTGGTCAATTCAAAAGGTATCACAAGAAACTCACAGTGCTCATATCGAGTTCTGAATGTTGTCTTAGAAATATCTTCCTCCTTGATCTGAAGTTGATGATAACCGGACCGAAGATCTACCTTTGAGAAGTGTGCAGCCCCCTACAATTGATCAAAAAGGACCTCAATACGAGGCAAAGGATACTTATTACATATTGTTACCTTATTCAGCTGCTCGTAGTTGATGCACATTCTCACAGACCCATCTTTCTTTTTTACGAAAAATATTGGTACGCCCCATGGGGATATACTTAGTCGGATGAAGCTCTTATCGAGCAAATCCTGCAATTGTTGCTTTAGCTCCTTCAACTCTGTTGGTGCCATGTGATATGGAGGTATAGATATTGGCAATGTCTCAGGGGTCAAATCAATACCAAAGTCTATTTCTCGTATTGGAGGCAGTCCCGGCATATCTTCAGGGAATACATCAGGAAATTCATTCACCATTGATATCTTGTCCAACCTAAGGGTTTCTTATTTAGTGTCCTTTATCATAGCTAAGAGACCCATGCAACCTTTACTGAGTAATTTTTGAGTCTTCATAAGAGATATAATCTTACTGACCTCTGGAACTTACCTCTCATTAATATAAAGGTAGGCTCATTTGGCATCTCAAATCTGACGATTTTTGCATGACAATCTATTATAGCATAGCAAGGAGATAATCAATTGATACCCATCAACACATCAAAATCAATCATGTCAAGTACAATTAAATTAGCTAGAGTGTCTCTACCCTCAACTATAATCTGATAATCACGGTACAGATATTCAAATAATAGAGAATCTCTCATAGAAGTAGCAACAAGGAAAGGATGATTCAGCATCTCCGGCTGTCAAGTAAACCTCAAAGTAAAGTACGAGGACGCATAGGAGTAGGTAGATCCTGGATTAATCAAAGCATGTGCATCGAATGAACAAACTGAAATAATACTTGTAACTAACGCATTTGAGCCCTGAACATTTTGTCTAGTAAGTGAAAAAACTCTTGACTGGCCTCTACCCATATTTCCCTATCCTTGATTTCCAGCAACACGATCTTTGACACCTCGACCTCTGTACTAGTAGTACCTGAAGCATTACAAGTAGTCTAAGTAGGTGCAGTTATCTAAGTAGACTTCTGGTTTGAGTTTTTCGAAGGTAGAGGGTAATCTCTAAGGCGATGCCCTAACTGACCACATCAGAAGCACCCTTCAGTCAAAACACGACACAAGCCTACATGTGATCTACCACAAGTATGACAGGATAGAGAAGTGGCATATATTTGACTGAAATGTTGATGTCCCTGCGATGATGGTTGTCCCTCAATACTCAGTCCTTGATGTGGTCTGTACGTGGACTGTAAAACTGTATTCATCCCTGCCTGAGAGCCCTGTTGTTGCCTTCCCTGATTTCCTACCTTTGCAATTTGTACTATAGTCATCATCAAAAGATCCCTCGATCTTGGCCTTCTTACGGGCATCATAGGTTGCACGCTCCTCACGACCCTTGTCTTCAATCTTTCTTGCTAGATCAACTGCCTCAGAATATGTTAACTTCTTCATATTTGTGGCTACCACAGTGTATAGACGAGAAACCAATCCATTGACAAACCTTTGAACTCTAGCTTCTTCAGTTGGCACTAAGCAAGGAGCATATCTGGTCAATTTACAGAATTTGGTATTATAGGTTGACACATCCATATCAGAGTCTGTATTAATCTCTCAAACTGACTTGCATATTTATGCCTCTGACTTTTAGGAAAGAAGTGATCCATGAATAATTTGTTGAACTCATCCCATTTCAGTGGTGCTACTCCCGCAGGCCGACCTAGTAATAAGACTCATACCATGTATTATCCATATCCTCTAATTTGTACGTTGCAATCTCCACAGCTCTCTCACTAGAACATCCTACCGCCCGCAATGCCTTGAAGATTCCATCTAAGAAACTTTGAGGATCAGCTGAACTATCAGAACCTGTGAACTTTGATGATTTCAGCTTCAAGAATTCCTACAATGATACATCTTTATTCCCAAAAGTATAAGACTATAAGGGTGTCTAAGATGGTGCCTAGGTCTGAGTAGATACAACAGTATACTGACCTATCCTCTCTTGTATGTTCATTCAGTCAGCCAACCCCTCTATAACTCTCTAAATAGAGGTCAGTGCTGCCGTAGTAGCATCATCTTGTGATGGAGGAGGTGGAGTTGCACTCATTTCAAGAGTGGACTCTCTTGTAATTCTCAAAGTGGTGTTGCGGTTTCTTGTGGTAGCACTATGACCCCTACCTCGACAGTTTTATGAGCTCCACCTCTTCCCCTAGTTAAAGAAGTTGGAAGCCTAGTAAAGGTGTCATTAGGCGTTTGAGGAACACCTATTGTACCCTATCGTTAAACAGTCGAGTGCAAGCCATCTGATAAACAAAATAAATACTATTAGATTCTAATTGGCCTAAACGTGATACACATAAGTAGGAATAAGAAAGAAAGACAAGAAACATCCTATAACGTCCTCGCAGAATCACGATTATAGAAATGACCAGTTACATAACTATAATTGAGATTCTACTACTAACGTGTGCTCCATAGTCATAGGAATAACCTAGACTCTGATACCAACTTTGTTACGACCCAATTTAGGATCGTGACCAGCACTTAAGGGGAAGGATCCCAAAGCAAGCCTTACTAGAATTTGCAGAAAATCGGGCAAAGTTTCCTCTGTTTTTAGGCCTATCCAAAAATTTTAACCTATCTCAAAATCAACAACACATCTTCAAAATATTCAAATCAAGATATTATATAAATTTTCAGTCTATTCTCCAAGTAAAAGACTAACTCATCTCCAACAATAGGGAGAAATCCATCACACATCTAAGAAGACAAAAGAGTTTTCATGGCTCTAACAAAATAAATGACTATGGAACAAATCTAAGAATTCAAAAAAAAAGGTTTCATAACAATGAATAACTCATTTCCCATGTGAACAAGTGTGGGGCTCACCTTGCTATCTTTATCTAATTAAAATTCTCGCCAATATCACCTGTATTCTCTGAAAAAAAGAAAAAATAGCAAGGAGTGAGACGCTAGCTCAATGAGTAATAATAATAACAACAATCGTTTTTAATAAGGGACAACTCAGAAAATATGCTAGTATAATCATCAAAGTCATGTATAATGCTCTTTCAAAAACCAATAGTCAAAATCCATCTTGTTGTCTCATATAAGCAATTCAACTTAGCTATTCAAAAATAAACTCGGTAAAACACTTTCATATCAAATCATATACATATATTTGGGAGGTTTCCAAGAATGAATCATATAATTAGTAATCTGTAATCGGTATGTCTATCTTCGTGAAAGAATAGACGATAATTGTAAGTCTTGTATGAATAAATCCCTACTCAAGGGATTTTGATAACAATATGCTAGTTCTACCTTCCCACTAGCGAGGGCTCTATCCGTAATCGATAAATACAAGGTGCACCAGGTCTAATGAACCCACTGTTAACTATGGGATTCATCATGGTCTACTTCCATTAAAACTTTTCCTTATAAACCATATAATCTTTTCAAAGTAGTACAAGACATTCTAATCTTATAATCATATCCTGTCAAACTTAATGAAAAAAATACATGTAAAAGTACTTATATCTCAAGTTAACGTCAAATCCTTTCAATAATGGTAATCATCTCAATTTCAATATACTTGTCTCATAAAATACAAATAACTATTTCGATATCATATCAAGTAAATTCAAATTATTTCAACAGCAATTCACTTTATAAATCATGTAAAAATTATGAAAACTTATAAATCACAAATTGGGGTTAAGATTACTACTCACAGTACTTGCATAGAAGTACCAAACTTGTCACCTCAAGCAATCCATAAGACTTCCTTCGGTCAATCTATATTCATATCATAAAATCTCACGTTACTTTCTTTGTTCAAGCTAAGTTCATACTAACTTTAGAAATTCCCAATCCTTTTTAGGATTTTTCTATTTTCTATCCATTTGATGATATACAATGCAATACCCAAATCGTGAGTAATCCAATTGGTACAATAATTTAATGATTTTTTTGCTATCTTAACCATCTTGTTCATCCAAGATTCGGTAATCTAGAACTATTCTTCTTGTGCAATTATCTATCCCTTGTCACTAAATTTCAAGATCCAAAGTAAATTACCTAACTTAAGAACTTTAGTAAGGCTGTAGCAAATCTTAAAACAAGAATTTACTTCTAATTATGAGAATTTCACAATCTCTCATCTCTTTAGCTCATAATTTTTCTTAAACCCTTAAACCCTAATTTATAGCCATGAATATAAATTAACTCTATCAATAAGTTTGGAAACTTACCTTCTTCTAAACTTCTCTCCTTAGTCTCAGATTATGGCTTTTAAGTTTTTCTTCATCTACTTCTTCATTCCTTGTTGTGCACAACTTACAACTCCCTCTTTTGTTGTTTTTTTTTTTAACTTACAAATATGTTGTTGGAGGAATAAGTTGAAAAGATTCAGCATTAACCCCTCTCCCCCTTTTTTCCCATGATTTATTAGTCTATAGCCCATTCCCTTTTTTTTTAACATTCCTTCTTTTTGCTTCTTTATCTTATTTTATTTTTTGAAAGGACAATTATGCCCTACATTAGTAATTAGGGATATTTGAGAGAAGAAGAGGAGAAATGGCTAGGATTCAAGAGGATTGAGGTCAATACGTTGCAAATTTGATTGTCTATTTTCACCCTAAGTATGTAAGGCTAACCTAAAGTATGAAATTGTTCTTCCATGTGCCCCTAAGACTTGTGATAGTTTGATTGTGAATGAATTGAATTTGTATGAAGGTTTTCTTCACACACACACTTAATATTCTACTTAATATTGCATAATAAAATTTTTATGAAATTGTTTCTTAAACAAATGGTTTGAAGTCCTATTTTAAGTATGAACCCTAAATTTTTTATGAGAAAATTTAATAAATAACAATATAGATGTAAGTTATTACAAATAATGACAGGAGAATCTAATTTTCAAGTCATAACAATAGAAAGTTTTCACAAACTAACAAAAAGGAAAAAAAATATTAAAATGTACAAACTGGGAATTAAAATTAACATATACATCCTTTTTGTTCCTTTTAAAATAGTAAAATCTTCCATATAGAACAAATAAGTTTTCTGTATTTTCTGTAAAATGTTCCTATGATTTTAGATTTTTGACTTTTTAGGATCTGATTTTTTTTTTTTTTTTTGAAATAACATGGAATTCAATTTTTGTTCTATATTGATTCAATATGGTGGCAAGTGGGATTCTTCAGGGTCGTATTGTTTTTTTGTTCTATGTTTTATCTTAGTTTTTCTTCAATCTTTTTATGGTGAAGGACGACTCTTTTGCATTTTTTTAAAATAATTTTTTGTAGTGTTATATAACTGCAACCCATTACATTATATTTGTGTATATTTGATGTTTTTTTCTATTTTTCTATATTTTTATAAGTTTTCTGATATGACGGTTGAAGCAGGTAGATATGTTGATTATGATTTGGAGGGAATGTTGTATGATTCAAAAACTTTGAAGGACAAAAATGTGCTAATGGATGTGATTAAATACCACGCATTTTAAGTTTCGATTTATGGTGATTTAGTCTAGCCAAACATGGTAAAAAAAAATTATCTTTTTTCTCGGATGCATGACTTGTATAATTACGGGTAATCTTATAGTATTTTTCTGTAAAGTATGTATAATGCATGGTATGTAGTATAATTGTCTGGCATAATTGTGGATTAAATTTAGAGTACAAATATACCAAGTGTATATCATCTAATCACCCCAAAAAATATACAAAAATAATTTTTTTTTTTTGAGTGTGTGTGTGTGTTTCTGTGTATGTTTGGCATAAACGTGGATAAATGTTGTAATTTTTTCTATGGGTAAATGTGGATTATGTATTAGGTATGATTGTGGATGAAAATGTGAGACACTTTTCTATAAAATATGTATAATTCATGACATGTTAAATATTTAAAAAAATATATACCAATTAAATTTTACTTAAACATCCAAAATAATACACAAAATACATTTAGGCGTGTTCTTTTCTACATGTATAATTGTGGATAAATCTCTTACTATTTTTCTATAATTATTTTTATGATTTTTATTTCGATGCAGCTATTATCTCAAGTGTTTTTCGAAAAATTGTACCTAGAAAGCCACCTCTCAAACGGTGGAAATCATTCTGTGAAAATAAGTCTAAGCGAGCAAAAGTGACATGCAGCTTCCGTGGTTGGGTGAGACATAACAAGAGTCCAGAGGGCATGTTCTAGACATCTCCAGAAATTTTAGTGGAGTCATGAAGATTTGCTACCTTTTTATTGCCAGAATGTATTCTGTTTTTTATTATTGCCAAACCATTTTGAGTTATTTTTATTTTATTCTAGTTAAGAAATATATATTTTGATTTGTAGTTCTATGCAAAATTTATATATACTTGGATGTGTAAAGTGATATATAATTGGTATAATGATAACGGCTTGCCATACACTGAAACAAAGATAAAAAGATGTGCTAAAAAATCAGATGTTTGCTGTATTTTTAGAAACCTGACATACCACTGAATAAAATCTAAAAATAATGTTCTGGATACCCCCACTGAATACACTTTAAAAAAGATATGTTTGTATTTTTTTGGATATCTCACTGATATATAATTGATGAATTTGGTGTTTATGTGATATATACTTGGTATATTTGTAAAGACTTGACATACAAATATCTGACACCAATGATCTACTTGAA
>JAABOM020061149.1:0-95903 GCA_011800125.2 Solanum clarkiae
ACACTTTTCATATTTAGCATACAATTTCTCCTCCCTCAACCTTTGCAACACAACCCTCAAATGACCCATATGCTCCTTCCTACTATGTGAATAGATCAAAGTATCATCAATGAAGACCACAACAAAGGAATAAAGGTAGGGTTTGAAGACCCTATTCATTAGATCCATGAAGATGGATGGTGCATTAGTCAACACGAAGGACATCACTACAAATTCATAATGTGCATATCTAGTTCGAAAGGCCGTCTTGGGAATATCACACTCCATCACCTTCACTTGATGGTACCCGGACTGAAGATCAATCTTAGAGAAAAAGCTAGCCCCTTGGAATTGGTCAAACAAGTCATCAATTCTTGGAAGAGGATATCTATTCTTTATAGTGACCATATTGAGTTGCCGATAGTCAATGCACATTCTAAGTGAACCATCATTCTTTTTCACAAACAACACCGAGGCACCCCAAGGTGATTTACTAGGTCTAGTAAATCCCTTCTCCAACAAATCTTTCAATTGATCCTTTAACTCCTTCAACTCCGCCAGGGCCATACGGTAAGGGGGAATAGAGATGGGTTAGGTACTGGGAAGGAGATTTATACCAAAATCTATCTCCCTTTCGGGAAGGACACTGGGAAGATCATTTTGGAAGACATCAAGAAACTCATTTACAATTAGAACCGACTCTATAGAAGGGACTTTGGACTCCACATCTTTAACCCTCACAAGATGGTAAAGACACCCCTGACAGATCAACTTACGAGCTGTAATGCATGAAATGAATCTACCCTTGACCACCACATCTTGACTTTCCCACTCAAGGATGGATTTATTTGAGAAGTGAAACTTGACCCTATGGGTTCTATAATCAATAGAAGCATAGTACGCATGCAACCAATCTATCCCAAGAATGACATCGAAATTTACCATGTCTAATTCAATAAGATCGCAAAGCATCAACTTATACAAAATGCAAATAGGACAACTTCTATAAACTTTCCTAGTAACAATAGAGATACTAATAGGAGTATACATGTCATATGATTCGTGTAACAACTTGGGGTCAACATGGAACTTTCTAGCAATAAAAGGGGTAACAAAGGAAAGAGTGGCACCTGGATCAATCAAAGCATATACATCAAAGTCAAAGATTTTAAACATCTGGTAACAACATCAGGAACCTTACGACCCCTTGCCTCCCATAAATAGAATAAAATCCATTGTGCCTTGGGGCAATACCTTGAGGACCACCTCCACCCAATGGAATAACATTTGCACCCCGGACCTTACCATGATTTCTTGGACAGTCTATCTTCTTGTGACCAAGCTCCCCACAACCAAAGCATGCATTGGAACCCTTCAAACATGGGCCATTATGACTCTTTCTACATTTAGGACACACACCATTAGGAGACACACCACCAGTACCTTGAGGCCTAGGGATGTCATTGGCAAACTCCCAAGTAGTAGCATGATGAGACCCTTGGCCTTGATGAAATCTAGTACCCCTTTGGAACTTTCCCTCAAAAGGGGCCCTCTTGGCCTCATGGCCCCTTCTCTTCCTCAACTTTTCTTCCTCCATTTGCTCAGCATTTGTCATCAATCGAGACAAGTCCATGTAACTAATTAGTAAGGTAGACCAGCATTCTTTCCTCAACAAGTTGGAGAACCCCATCAAAAATTTATTAATCCTAGATCCAGGATCGGCCACCAAATGAGAAGCACACTTTGAAAGCTGATTAAACTTAAGGTCATACTCCCTCACACTCATAGAACCTTGTTTCAGGTTCATAAAATCCACCAACATTGCTTCCCTAAGCTCAAGCGGGAAAAATTGATTGAGGAAATTGAATTTGAACTCCTCCCAAAGTATCACATTACAATTTTCCTTCTCCCCCTTCTGTTGATCATACCAAATTTGGGCTACCCCTTGAGTTATGCCGCCAACTCTACCTTTTCATTCGGCCCAACACTCATAATATTCAAGATTTTGTAGACCTCTCAATGAACTCTTATGTGTCTTCCTCCACTTTTGACCGATAGAAAACTAGAGGATTCATCCTCGTGAAATCTCTTACCCTAGCTCCTGGGGTAGTAGCATAAGCGGCTTGGGTCCCTTGTTGGACTTGGTTGGCCACCCTTGGGAAAGCATAGTAAGAGCATCTCGGAGCTCTGCATTGGTAGGTTGCTCCTCAGAGATTTGGGCATGTCTTCCTCTAGTGTTTGGCATGATCTAGCGTAACAAAGAACAATTATTGGGGGGGGGGAAACTCACCATAACCCTATAAAATGACTTAGAATATGAAAAAGGGAAACATTTTCAAAAATGCCTTATATCCTCATACTCAGAGTCATGGCGCGCTTCACAAATATGAATAGGACTCTAATCAAAGAAGTGTGTTGGACTCTGAGGATCTATCAACCTAGTGCTCTGATACCAAGTTTGTCACGACCCAATCCTAGGGCCTAGATGTGATATAGCAAATGGGGAACTTGAAGGAAACCCAAATAAGCCTCTTAACTTGTCATTATAGATCCTTGGTCGTGAAAGCATATAAAAGGTATAAAGTATGCAAAAAGGAACAAGGGGATAAGGGATAGCTTGTCAAAACATAAAAATCAAAGACAAGGAGTCATAGCTCATATCATAAATACACAACTTATCCAAAAAAAACCTCTAAATACATATATAGAGCGGGGGCCAAGACAAAGCTACCGGACTCACCCTCATAGTCAATAAAACATATGAAAGAATCTCAATACATAGATAATAGAAACATAGACTAAGGTTTTGAAATGGAGGACTCACCAACAAGCTTGGAATAACATCAACTAGCCACGTGGAGGAGGAGAATGATCAACTTGAGCACCGGTTTGTACATGGTGATATCATGTAGGCAAGAGTATGCATTAGTACATTTGAATATACTAAGTATGTGGGATACAATGGAACAAGAAATCGACATCATGATCAAAATGCATAGCAATAGGCAATGAGCATATTATAGCAAGATTGCATGTATGAACAATGCATAAGTTAAACATGCTTAAATAACTCAAGCTTATATAAAGTATCATATGTGAAGAATAGTCCAAGCTAGATTTCCAAATGTACAACCCTTTGGTAGGTCAATGATGATGTTTCCCCATGACTTAGGTGGATCAGTAGTAACCTTATCCTGGTTGGTGATAATTCCGCCCCATCACCTAGGTGGATGAGTACTAACCCTCATCTCGGTTGGTGATAATGCCGCCCCATCACCTAGGTGGAGAAGTAAAAACTCTTGCCTCGATTGAGGATTACAAACCTCCATCTTGGTCAGTGATAATGCCGCCCCATCACCTAGGTAGAGAAATACGAACCCTTCTTTTGGTTGATGAATACAAACCTCCACTTTGGTTATCTGGGTCCTTAGACCCCCCGGATTGGTCATGGTCTAATGTAACACTTATATATAGAGTATATCATGTACATAAGCTCATTTCATTATCATATAGTCAATCATGTCATATCTCTTGCGTTGGACCTTCAACACCTCAAGAAACTACATCCTGATATTTTATCAAACACTTAGAGGGTGTGTAATGCTAGTATAAGACCATGAAATATAGAGACAAAATCATGCAAGAAAACTTACAACACCATCAAGAAACATACATCAAGACCCCTCCTTAAATCTTACAATAGATCAAGGGTTTATAGCTCAAAACATAGCAAACAATCACAATACATAACTTTAACTTAGTTTGAAGTGAATTTCATAATAACCCAGACCCATTTGTATATAAACTTTAAATCATACAATTTGAGTAAAAAGAGGGTTAGGTATCATGGGTGAAAGGAACCCATGAAATAAATCCACACACTTTAGGTCTAGAGTTGCTTGGAATTGAGATTGGAAAGAATGGAGGCTTGAAAATGATCTTTGAATCCAATCTTGTTCTTGGGTTTCCTTGAAGTTAAATTGGAGCTTGATCGAGGCTTTTGAGAGAGTTGATAGTGTATTTGAGATGAGACTAATGAGTTTTATCTTTTGGAACCTTGTTTAGTTATTTTAGGAAGGTTAAGATAGCATTGTAAGTCTAAAAAGGGCATTAGAATTATTAGCATTTATGAAAATGCCATTAGTGAATGGATAGAAAATTTGGCAAAGTGTTGCCCCATGGAAGGTCCCACAGGTCGTGTGGCAGGCCAAGGGTTGTGTGGAGTGCCTGTGAGAAGGTACTTAGTCCAAAAACTGAAGTTGGAAATCGATTGGAAAAAGACCTCTTGTCATGACCATGGAGGCCTCCACGGGTCGTGTGGAGCCTCACGGCCCGTGTGGAGGATTGTGGCTCCATACTTAGTGCTGGAAAATGTTGCCCAGGCTCCATGCCAAGGGACACGATCCGTCCCACCTGCCACGACCCATGTGGGTGGTGGTAGTCCATGCCTTAGCTTGAAACTCACCTCAACGCATACCAAGCCTCCATTACTCACCTTGACACCCCTCCTCACAACCAGTGGTAAGCCTCACGACCCGTGCCACTAGTCGTGGTCCATGCCTTAGGCTCAAAATGGTTTTTTCCAGTCTCACATGATCCATACAAGCCACCGCTGCCCGTATAGATGCCCGTGTGACATCACTGCACAGGAGGGTCTTACGAAAACGATCATAACTCCCTCATTCGACCTCCGAATGAGGTGAAACCAAGTGCGTTATGAAGATAACTCAAAGGACTTTCATTTGACATGTCGTGGGCCACCTAGTTCCAAATGTGCTAAAATAATGCTAGTTTAAAGTTGTCCCTTGCATGAACCATCACCCAAAACTCAACTTTTAGGGAAGTCTTGAACTCATTTAGTTACTAGGAATCTACCATGAACCTAATACACCCCCAATCTAACCAAATGAGGCTTGAAACATGGATGTACAAGAGTTTAAAGTTATGAGGTGTCACACTTGGCTCCAAAAAGGTTAGTGCACCATAAAATATACATAAGGCGAGATAAGATGTCTATCATAACTGGTGGTACAACATAATAAGAGATATGAATGTAGTAATGAAGTCCCATCAAATCATACATCAAGTGTCTCTCAACCTTGCCACCTATCTATGATCAAGGGTATCATAATGTCTTAACCTTGCCACCTGGTTATGGTCAAGTAGTATCACAGTGTCTCATCTTTGCCATCTGCCTATGTTCAAGAGATTTACAATATGAATCTCACCCTTGCCTCCTGCTAGGTCAAGGGGGTGATATAAATGTGGAGCATAATACCCTTCCCTCCTACAAAGGTCAAGGGATGATACGATATAACATAACATAAATACAAGTCAATGATTCCTATCCAAATATGTACATAAATATAATAACATCGTGACAAGAGTAGTACAATCCAATCCTCACATATTCATGAAAAGTAAAATCAAGAGAGACAACTGGTATCACAATTTATCATAACATGTCATATAGTCAAAATCATATTAATGATCAAGACTGCCAACAATATTGGACCTCACTCGTCTCTATCGTATATAAATATCACAATCATAGCCAAGAATCAAGCATATCAATGATATTGGACCTCACTTGTCTCCAAACGGTAGATATGATCATCAAAAGTGTCTCATAATCCATCAAGTTGCCACAACATTCCCCAAATAGTATTGCAAGCCTCAAATTATCACAATAATATCCACAGGATCACAATCCAACATGTTTCATCTCAAGTTATCAATAGAATCACAATTTTCGGCATAACTGGGATCACTTCCCCATCACAATTCTAATATATTAACTCATTTACTCATGATTCATTCTAGATCTTACAATTACCACATTTCATTTCCAAAAGCTCAAATTCAATCCCATAAAGATTAGCTGAACCTACCTCAATGCTGATAGCGCACTCAGATAAACTTTCAATCAACTCAAATCCTCCAAATGATCTCCAAATTGGTCAATCACTGTAATAACAAAAATAGATACTATGCGTTAAGAGGTGTATTTTGATATCCATACTGGCATGAATTAAGGTTAGGGGAAAAATGGTAAAAATTAGGACTAAAATTTGAAATTCACTTTAAAATCAGGTTCTACACGAAAAAGGGTTTCTGCGGATGAAAATTCCACTAAAATCGGGTTTAAAACCTGTGAGAAATCAACATTTAAAGTTTGGGAATCAGAGTCTAGAAATCCCCAATTTTGGACATTTAAATCATGAAATTTAAGATAAAATTAAGATAAGACTTATGGAAAATAATTAAAATAGTGTTAGAAACACTTACCCAACAAAATCCTTTGAAAATACTCTTTCAAAATCATCCCAAAAGTTTGAAAAGATTGAAAATGGAGGAAAAATGGTAACTCTCGGGTTTTAATGTCTGAACAATTAAAATACAATCTGTGAATGACGAGGAGAACTGGCCCAAGACCTTTGCGAACTCGGAGCCTATCCCGGAAACGTAGAGAAGAAATAGGGGGGCCATCATGCAATACTCCACGAACATGGGACCCGCTAAAATAACGCGGAGAACATCATCAGTAATGCCCAAGTACAATTCCCTACTCAGAACGGACCCTCGGAACTTATCCGATATCTGAATTACACAAACCAAATATGTATCCATACAAGAAGTAATGATCTGGACTCAACAGAATCATCAAAACTTGATTTCACGGCCTTCTCACCACTTTTACCAATGCAACTTGCATAAACTAGTTTTAAATTCAAAATACTAAAATTGTCCTCAGTAACTCCCAAAATTATGATGAGGTCATTTCTAGCATTAGTTTTACCATCCAAAACTATTGAAACTGCCCGAATTACTATCTTAGCTTATGAACTTTGAATGATGACCAAAGTCAATCATTGGTTCCAGAAAGAATTAAAATCACAACGTTGGGCCTAGAAATCTCATTTAACTTCCTAATTCAGTTCTATAACTTCATATAGACCAAATTCAATGTTCTGGAGCTAGTGGAATCAACAAATCCCCGATCCAGCATCAATAACTTAGAATGATATAAAATCTCACTTTTTCAACTACTTAAGCTTCTAAAAATGTCAAAACTAATATTGTCAACTATTAATACTCAAGATTTCCGTTTCAACAATACAGATAATCCAAAGTAAGCATAAAACAACTTATAAAAGAGTAAAACAATATTTTTCACAGATAAGGCAAAAAAGGACTAATCAGGTCATTACATGACATACATATACAAGCAAGAGTCGAGCTCAGTGTACATATACCATTCATATGTTGGCAACCCCATCCAGCCCTTTTAGGCCTTCTCACAGTCAAATAGTGTAAGAATTTAGTTAATGTAGTAGCTATAGCCAAACAACCTTCTATACAACAACTATCGTCCCATATTATCATGTATATAATAAATATAAATCACAACCAGCCATGTACAACACATATTTCATATCTCCACCCGTAAACAGTACCTCTCTACCTATTCCAGCTCGAACAAATACACATGCATTTCAACTTAGTATAAGGTTTAAAAAAAGCCTAGCCTACCCGGAAGATGACATCTCGTGTCTCAAATCAATCTAGTTGAGCTTTTCCCCTGTGAGTCACTTACTGATGTTGCTTGGCAACTAAAATATAGTTCACAAGGTTAACACACTCACATTGGCTGTAACATATTGAAAAATGAGTGAAATGATATTAGTTGGGCCTAAAACATGAAAAATAAGGCCCACGCTTGATATCCCAAACAAATTCTTGAAAATGGTCAACACACATTTCGAGTCTAGAAATGAAAATTTGGCCCAAAATGGACCTCAGAAGACTGAGAAAGGGTAAAAAAAGGAAGGTAAAAACTTTGCAAGGAAAACATTCTTTTCAAAATGTTCATGGTCAAAATTTACAAAAATCAGACAAAATAAGCTAATAACTAGCATACTATAGCGTTCCCCTCGAAACGTAGAACAGTTTAGGCTCAAGTTCCACTTAATTCTATTAAGAATCAGCTAAGATATCAACATGCAACATTCCGTAAATTCCAAGAATGAAAGTAGCTAAAACAACAAATTTACCTCAAAATACTCGTCGATTCTCGAATCCGACTTCACCATGACTTTCCTTGCAAAAATCTAAGTCAAGTGGACCTTTTAATCATAAAAAATAGACTTAAATTGCAATTTCTACGACCTTGGGAAGTTGGAGAAGATGGTTGATCATGGAGTAGAAGTCCTATGGCCACCTTACAAGCCTCCATGAATGCGGAGCAAGTTCCATGAATGGTAGGGGAATTTCCCTTCTTCGCAAATGTCGACCAAGTTCCACGAATGTAGGGTTTTATGGCTCCTTCCCTTGTGAACGCGCTCCACCCTTCTCAAACGCGGAGGGTTAGATTACCTAGTGATGGAACAACAATTTTAAAATTTTCCATGGACTATTCTTGGAGCGTCCGGTGTCTGTTTCACCCAAATAAATAATGCAACCACATGAATTTTGACATTCCGCATCCAATGGTGCAGTTGAAATTCCCAATGGAGTATCCTACTGAAAAATAAGGGTCCCACTTCTTTCCGACAATTTTAGCTAAAAAAAGCGAGGGCGTAAAAATGCAATCAGATGCCTCCGTCAACTAACTAAAGATTGTATTAGACAGTTTTCGATGTTCCAAAGCTGACTGACCCATCAAATTTCCATTTCGAGCACGTTTAGCTAGTTCTTACAGAAACACACTCTTTAACTTTCGGTTGAACTCATTTTTCAACTTTTAGCTCAAAAACATAGTAGGACCCTCCATCCTCGAACCAACTACCCTCCTAGCCTAAATTAGTAGTTCCGAAACTGATGGAACCATCAAATCCTATTCTGAAGCTGTTTGCTAGGGTTTTGATAGAAATCTTGTTTTTGTCGTTATAACTTCGTTAACTCGCATAATTCTCAACAAAAGCCACCCATAACCATTACAACAATCCCAATACACCATAAAAGGTCTAATGTCAGCATAAAGAAGATCCAACTAGTAGAGTAGCCGCAAAACTACAAAAATGATCGAAGGGTCATTACGACATCTCTTACTGATAAGACTTTCATTTGCGAAAGTATGAATGAAGGTGTACTTGCAGGATCCAGTCGACACCACAAGTATATCAGCCATAAACACGTTTCATATCCCATAATAATTCAGTGCCCTTTCACATAATCAACAATAAATGGCCCACAAGCTAACCAAAAATGGTAAACTATGGCAAACATTCTCACATTTACATGTAGGGCCACCCTTTTTGCTTACTGTCCAATCCACCAGGCATTGCCCCTAAACATTCACCAATGCAGTAGATAATCAGGGACCCATCCAGACAATACAAATTACCAATGCTTCTACTATAAAGAGTCTCATTATGACAATGGATATTCATTATTAGACTTGATGATCACCATGCCATTTGTCTGCATTTTTCGATAACCCTCAGACTCTTAGTAGTTCAGTAGATACCCACATGCCACCCACTAACAAGCTCCCTTAACCTCCCTTCATACCTAGACATTCACATCTTACTTTTCAAACATGTCCTCAAGAGTTATTACTATTCAACCCTTATTCTGTAGCATTTAACATTAACCTGTCGCAAGAACCACAATAGAAACCACCAGTTCTTATAAGTCACCAAATCATGCTACACATTAAAGTAGTCAACCTAACAATCATCGGCTACTCACAATGGCCACATTAGATCCGAGTACAACCCCTAGAATATCTTCCACCAAAACCTCCGTTAACAGTATCTGGCCATCATCTAACTTAGCAAAAACACACTGGATATGTACAAGCAATTCATTAGAAATTCACCAATATGACATTAACATGCAAAAAATAGGAATGTGTAGCAGAATAAGCTAGGGGTAGGGCTTACTCAGGTGCAACTGGTCCAACCTACCTCAGAATCTCAAGGGATAGTAATTGGGGCTAAGCTTACCCCTGCCTTCCAACCCATATGACTCCTCTCAGGGTTGACACCCTCACAATAGCCCTGTCTCAAATCTCAAACTATACAAATCCGCATCCATGGTCGACATAAGCCCCGATGCTGACTCTGAGTTGTCCTTAGTCTATCTTGAATACCCTGGGCCTTTTCTAAGGCATAATATAACAAGTCTATATGCTACTGGCCCGACTGTGAGACTCAAACTAGTAATTTGGAGTACGTCATCGACAACCACATCATAGAAACAAGTCAATCTTCCCCCAAGGCAATATTAAAACTGAGGTTGTCCGATAGTATCGCTCGACCTGCGTATCATAATCTTGAAGAATCACCATACCAAATCCCCCACTATTAAAAATGACCTTTTACTACTTCAATACAGACCTAGGATAAAAGAAACTTAAAATCCCTACTCAAGTAAGTGATGAGCTAAGCAATGCATCTGATACTGTAAAACCATAACCAAAATACAAGGCAACCCGACAACATGAACAACATTCCTTCTGACAAGCATAGCTAGAAATCCAGACAACACAATCCAGTCAACTAATAGTCCTATGAATCCCCAGGGTAGAGTGGTTGGCAGCTTAACTGATCATACAATAGTATCATAACCAAGAATAGCTAACCCTATCATCCTCTGGGACTGGTATTAATCTCACCATCAGAATCAGAATCTAATCATGCAAGAATCATAATAACAATGTATCAACAGGACAAGGTGTAGTCAGGTGTACAACTAACAACCGGTCTCTCAAATGCTATATACACCAGCATCAAAGTACCCACTCAAGTAGTCAAGTATCAAAACGATCATATGCGTAAATCACAGGGTTTTAGCTCACATTCGGCCACCAAAATGGTATAGTCATAACATAGGTGACATTTATTCAGAATCTCATTAGGTATAGCATACTCATCAACATTAAGAATCCCAACAGGACAAACCAACAGTTAAATAATTGAATTCTGATGTACCGAGAGCACTAATGCTTAGTATTATCCCAGATGTAACTTATCTAGCCTTTAAAACTCTTTACAAGAGTGATCAGAGCCTAAATAACAATTAACTAGTGGCTGGCATACAACTACACATATCACAAAATTCCAGCCCCAACAACATCTCCCATAGTATGATCAATAGTAACTATTAATCAAGTAACTAGTCACAAAGCCTATCTCTGAGGCTCCTGTAATCCCAACGCCAATAGGCTTCCTATCCGGTTGCCGAAGCTTGAGGGCATCCAATCTTTGCTCAGTAGGATCTAAAGATACTCCTTATCTAGGACTGACAATGTAGCACATCCTCTTCTCGAAGTCTAACCTCCACATGGCATATTCATGAAAGGACGAACCATAACAGATCCCTGAAAATTGACGGAACATTGACAATATCATACGACCATAATCAATAATAAAGGAAGTAACCTAGACATCCTGTAGCCTCCTGGAGATAAGACACGAATGTCTCCATACCCATCTATAGGACTCTCCTAGACGGTAGCTCTGTACAATTGAGATCACTGAACCTTAAGCTTTGATACCACCTTGTCATAACCCGATCACAGTCATGATGACGCCTGCTAGATCCTACCTACAGATAGATCATTTCTCAATCCTAAGATAACTTCCTAGCTTTATAGTCACTATCATAACTAATACAATAATATAAATAATGACAACCTACACAGAACCTGGAAGGCAACTATATAGAGCTATAATAGACACAAGGACATATCACATACGTATATCAATAACCATAATAATATACAAAACAAGGAGTACACCTATAAACACATAATTCTATTATATAATGCCAATGTTTGAAAATAAAAGACGACCACCAAAAGGAAGGAGACATCGATAAAGCCAGAGTTGTCGGTGCTCACCCAACAGAACTCTCCTATAAGCTCCTGAATCCTCCAAAATCAGCAATCACGCCTGTACCTGGACTTGCACCATAGGAAGATGTAGATATATAGGGGTTGAGTACTAAAAAGAGGTACCCAGTAGGTATCATTGGCCAATCGAGTGAAATACTTCAAATCCATAATATTCAAATATAAAGAACTGCAACAAATCTACCCAAATTGGAACTTAAATCAAGGAAACAACATGTATGGAAATCCTCAAACCATGGTAGAGCCAACCAAAGAGATGAAGATTGATAACTGAACCAAACCAAGTGATGACCAATGATAACCTCAACAAACCTAAGTGATGAATAATGATATCGACTAATGAAGCTGTGTAGACCGTTACCATAACTATCCCCATCTGGGATGTAGAGTCGTACATGGGTGCAAGGTGTAATGTATAAGCTTGTACACCAACTGAGCCCCCGTAAGCCTAGAAGGTACATCTCTGCACAATCTGATCAACTTAATCACAATAGAACCTAAATCCCAATATCACCTGATCACATGTTTGTTATATATAGGTGTAAGGCCCTAGTGTCTAAGCTTGAATTCCCCGTGAGCCCCCAAAAGCCAAGAGGGTACACCCACGCTCAATCAGGAAGTGAATAGGTGTGTAATCAATCGAGACTTTGCCTCCAACAATTACACATCAAGTAGGTCTCTGACCATATGTCAGAACGTAGCACCTAATCAAAAAATATACATGCGTAATGGTGGGACATATCCCTCATGGGAGAAAGAATCCCCCTAGCATAATCAATAGTATCTCAACATCAAAATATCAGCCACATGGAATAGCCCCAGTAAAATCTGCAGGGTCCCTTACCTAATCTCGAATGATGCTCGGAGCTAAGAATCGACATTTATCACTTGGCATCTAAGCCATAGCTACCAAAACTCAAACCTTGGTGTACGTAACTCGAGGACTCAAATACTCGAACGTGGCTACTTGAGCTCAATAGAGATGGAAAGTGTTATCTAGGACTCGAGATATCAAAGTGATCACATACTCAACTAGTCTATCCGGACCTAGATTCTAAAGGTCGTATCATGCCAAGAGTGAACATAAGCGACGACACTCACCACCTATTTATCCCACACAATCCAACCCACTCAATCGTAACCATCACCATCCCTTAGATAACAATAGATATCCCGATATCAGATGATAAGAACAGGTTTACAACAACTATCAACAATATATCAAAGTGTATATGCCACAAATCACGATAGAATCACGCCCAACAAAGACCAAATACACCCTAAGCTCATCAACCACAAGTGCATAGAGTAACCATGGACAATCATATGTATACCATAAGTATCCAGGGTATCTAAACCGTATATAGTCATATCTATACAAGAATTAGGCCAAAGTACCACATATAATCAATAAAAATCTCATGGTCAACTTATCTTTGTAGCACCGAGCTATACACACTCATATAAGTACGAGTCAAGTCAAAACACATGCCTATTCTAGGGCACTAGCCTATATTTGGTGCATAATGGGCCCCTTTCCCTATGTAAAGAAACTTATAGGGCAGCATCGTTGTAAGTTAAGCTAAGGCCCAAGAGGCTAGACAATCAAAAGGATGTCACCTACCTAGAATTATATCACAACCCACTACTATCAAGGATATCACCTACGACAACCATGTGTCGGCCCACTGGTAATGTACCCTTCTTTAAACAAGGTGTGAGTCCCCAAGTCTAGCTCACATAGCTAGTATCCCATAACAGATAGTGTTTGGAAGCCTGTAGGATACAACCTACACCTTGCTAATAGGGTTAGACTCCTGACTCTAACCCGCCAGTGGCTTAGTAGCAATGTATTCTATGTCACAGGTTGCAACGCTCCTTTCGGAGTGTAGCTATAACCATTCCCATGACATGGTATATTTCTGTAGTCATTAGCCAATAACACAAGTACATAATAGATAAATGTAGTAGATAAGATCATATAAATCACAGGGAAACAAAGAATTATATTAAATCAAGAAATTCTACCACAAGTTCTCGAAACAGATGTAGACAACCACTACCGCATCATATATATACACCAACCACCCAAAACACCTAGAATCAGATATAGATACTAGATTCAATACATAGGGTAGCATGTTATCACATGTCAACCTCATGAGCTAGTATATTTTTTAGCCTCAGACTACACACACATAAGTAAGAGTCGAGCTTAATGTACATACTTGTCAGCTAGTCTTTTAGGCCCTCTGGTAGTCATATAGTGTAAGAATTCAGTTACTATAGCAACTGTAGCCACACCGCCTTAATACAACAACTATCATCCCATATCATCATATACATAACACATATATATATCACAACTAGCCATGTACCACACATATTTCACATCTCCACCCATAAAAAGTATATTTCTACCCATTCTAGTTCAAATACAAATGCATTTAAACTCAGTCTAAGATTTAGAGAAGCGTAGCCTACCTAGAAGATGACGTCTCGCGTCCTAAATCAATCCAGCTAAACTTTTCTCCTCTAAGTCTCTCGATGTTGCTTAGCTGTTAAAATATAGTTCACAAGGTTAATACGGTCACATTAGCTATAACATCTTAAAAAATAGGTGTAATGATATCATTTGAGCCAAAATAGGAAAATAGGGCCCACACCTAAAATCCCAAACAAATTCCCAAAAAATGATTCCCACATCACCTTGACTATATAGTCGAAAATTCAACCTAAAACGGACCTCAGGTGACCAAAAAATAGTCCAAAAATTAATGTAAAAACTTTTCCAGGAAAAGATTATTTTAAAAACTTTCTTGGTCAAAATTTATGTAAATCAGACAAAAACAGGGAACACCCAGCATACCACAACATTCCCCTCAGAATGTAGAACAATTAGGCTCAAGTTCCACTTAATTTCGTTAAGAATCGGCTAGGATATCCACACACAAATTTTCCACAAATTCCAAAAATCAGTTAAAACAATAAATTTACGTCAAAATATGCAGGAAATCCCGAACCCAACTCCACCAAGGCATTCCTTGCAACAGTATGAGTCACATGGACCTTTGAATCATCAAAAATGGACTTAAATTTCAATTTCAATGACCTTGGGAAATTGGAGAAGATGGCTTACCATGGGGCTGAAAGCCAATATATAAGCCTCCTCACAAGCCTCTGCAAAAGCGCACTTGGTTCTACGAATGTGTAGCTATGAGGGAATTACCCTTCTCCATGAACATGGACCAGGTTCCACAAACATGGAGCTTTATGCCTCCCTCCTCTGCAAATGCGCTCCACCCTCCGCGTTAGCTTACCTGGTGCTACACCAACAATTTTAAAACTTTCCCCGGGCTATTATTGAGTTGTCTAGTGTCTATGTTTTACAAAACGATAGTGAAACCACATAGATTTGAGTGTTTTGGATCCAATAATGTAGCTAGAATTCCTAAAGGATACAACATTCATGAGGGTCCCACTTTCTTTTCTGGTAATTTTAGCTAAAAGAACTGAGGTGGTCAAAATGCAATTGGATGCCGTCGTGAATTGACAAGGGGTCATTCCAGTTTGTTTTCAATCTTTCAGACTTGACCACACTATCAGATTTCATTTTGAGGGCATTTAGCTAGGTTTATACAAAAAAGCACACTTTTTAGCTTCTAGTTGTACTCATTTTGCAACTTTTGGCTCAAAATTACATCAAGATCCTCCATCCTCAGACCAAACACATTCTAAGAACAAATACGCTATTCTAAAATTGATGGAATCATCATAATCCCATTTCGAAGCTGTCTACTATGGTTTTGATAAAAAAATCATTTCTGTAGTTGTAACTTGTCGTTAAATTGCAAACTCGCATAATTTTCAACCAAAACAACCCACAACCCACAACCATTCCAATAGTCCTAGTACACCATAAAAAGTCTGAGGTCACCATATAGAAGCTCGGGCCAACATAGTAGCCACAGAAATATAGAAATTACCCAGAGGGTCATTACAACTTCCTACCTAACTAAGCCCTAAACTACATTGTTTTGACCCAATTACTGCCCTTAATCACCTCAAACCTAATAAAAATACTCTTATTCTTATTCAAACTCATTCTCTCCCAAAATTCTCTCAAAATTCTAAGGACTTTCTCTCAAGGGGAATTCACCATTGAAGCATAGGGTCTCAAGCTCTACAAGGAAAGCTAGGTCGTAGTCTTTCAAAATTCCACGGTTTCTTTACCTAGGTACGTAAGGTTTCATTCATGGAGCTGAATCCTAACATAATTTTTTGACTTCTCTTTAGATCAATTATGATTTTTAGTTGATTAATTTACATAGTTATATATAAATTTTGATGCTTTAAATGAATTGAATGATTTTCAATGGATTTCATCTACATGTTAACTAAGGCTTATGAAATTTATATGGGTTCTCTTACTTATGATTCAATTTTCAATTACATTAATCTTACATAAATTTTATTCAATTGTCCTTGAACCAATATTTTGTTCTAATATCTATGCTAATGTATGGCTCATAAATAAGGTTCCAAGTATGAAAATATGCTTATGATCATGATTATGAGGGTTGCCTAAGACCCTAATATTATGCATTTTTATAAGATGGTAGTATATCCAAATTTCATGCAAGTTAAGTAGATGAGCTATTCTTATGACATGAAATAAATTTACATGATTATCAAACCTTTACAAGTATGACTAATGACTCTATACAAGTATGAATTATGTTATTGATTATATATTGCATGTTATATTTTCTGTGGGATTTGACAGTAATGACCCTGAAGGTCATTTTTTGCTTTTTCGACCAAATTATTATTTTTTTCCTTCCCAAAAGTTATCTTAAGTCATTTTTGGTGGAGTCTGAAAGTCAAATCATGATAATCTTGTGGAAAGCTTGAGTTCTGCAAAAGAAAGAATTTTCAAAGATTTAAAGTTGAAAAATATGAGTTTTCTAGTCATTTTGAGTTTCGACTGTCGGATTGCGATTCTGTTAATTTCATCACCTCTGAAACATCGGATTAGGTCTTGCCGAACTTGTAGAACTGAATTTGGAGTTAAAATGGAGATTTTGGGCCTAAAGTTGGATTTTTAGTTCATTTTGAATCATATGTTTGACTTTGGTCCACATCTGGTGTTTAGGGGCTCGTATCAAAATTCCACCAGTTCCAGTGGTTTTGGATGATGAAACTAGTGCTATATATGGCTTCTTGCAATTTTTAGAGCTTTCATGAATATTTTGCATTTTTGAGTCCAAAACTAGTTTAAATGATTTTTCTCGGGTTCTAGGCCAAGGAGGCCCTAGACTCTAACTCTAATGGTTCCATTGAGTCTAGAACATCATTTGTAGTAGGGTTCCATGTCTAGTTTGTGTTCACGAGGTTCTAAATAAATTTCTGAGGGTCTAGTTCCTAATTGATTATGTTGTGTTTTGTTGGTGTAGCTGTGTCTGGTGCATGTACCATTTACTCTTTGCATTCGCAGGCTTGTCAAAGCATTCGCGGAGGAATGGGTACATTACCCTTCACGTTCGCAAGCCTCACTTCCACGTTCATGGAGTATATACAGTGGACATCCATGTTCGGGGACCTCATCTCCACGTTCGTGGATGGTTAATCTCCCCTTTTGCCTTCCTGTTCATGGAGCATTAATGATGCCAGAACAGTTTCCGTTTTTTAAAATGGTGATTTAAACGATTTCCATCTTTTTTGACATTCTAAGCTTTGTTATAGAGAGGAGTTTTAAGGTTTTTTGAAGACAAATTGTTTGGGTAACTATTTGCTAACCTATTTCAACTATTTGCATTGATTAATTTGTATTTTTGAACTATAATATTAGGTTTTAATGGTGGAATTTAGGGATTTCTAAATATCAGTTTCTAATCTTTAATTGATGATTTCTGCCTCCTCTTAAGTCTGTTTCAAAACGGACTTCACCGTTCAACTCCTTGCCACTTCGAAAATATTTTCATGTATTAATTTTCAGATTCTGACTACTTGTTTTGCATGAGATTTTTTGATCATTTTGCCCTTTTTCTTTGAATTGGTTGATTTAATTGTTATTAGAATCATTATGTGATTGTAATACTATACTTGCATAGACTATGGTGATTCGAGTATTGAAAGAAGGGAAAAACTTCAGAGTTGACTTAATTTGGGACTTTATATAAGACAAGTGGACTTCTAACCTTTTGTTAAGTATGATTCAACCTTGTATGCTCCTATGTATATGAAATTAATTATTTTGGGGTAGATGATACCACTATAGGCTTTGATCATGAGATTTCAGTTTAATAGCTGTTCTTTTGTTGAATTATTGACTTGTGAATTAATTATTAATCCATAATACATGTGATTAAAACGCCCCTCATATGCTTCAGAATGCCCCATAATCATAATTTTCATATATTTTAAAATTCGTGCGGATTTCAAAAATTCGACTTCATATTCTCGATCAGGGTGCAAAATTGAGTGGGAAATAGGTATAACTCAAATTTTAGAAGACCTGTAGCGATAAATAATTTTCTCTAAATTTTGAATTTCGGTGTTTGTTCGCGCCCTGGTCGCAATGTGCTAGGGGCGCGGACTAGTGTAGTTCATGGTTCGCATCTGGTTCGTGTCATGCTAGGAGCACGAATCAGTGATTATATTCCTTGGTTTTCTTAATTCGCCCAAGGGCGTTGGGCTCATAGCCCCATGCTCACTTAAATATGAAATCACCCATACTTAGCCATTTTTCCACTCTATAACTCACAAAACCCTCTCTAAAACCTCTCAAGACTCTATCAATTATCTCATCCAAATATAAGAATTTCAAGCACAATCTTGGGACTCAAGGGCTCATTTCAAGCTCTAAATCTACTTCAAGTTCACCTCAAGGAATTCAAGGCTTAAGATATGTGAGTTTTCATCTATGGGTCCATTAACTCATGGAGCCCAACCTTCTCTTTTTATAAAAATTGTATAGTTTCATGTTGTATTACCTATGGGTATCCATTATTATGAAATCTGAATATAAAATCACGTTGGGGTTTTATCAACTATTGATTGATTATGCATGAATATCTATTTCAATTTTACTCCATGAATTGATTACGTTGATTGAGATTGTGCATGTTTTGAGCTATGAAACCATGAACTATCATGAGCTTTTGTGATAAATTTTAAGGTACCCTACATGTGGGTTTTATTACATGTTTGCGCATTGATTTTCATTGAGTTTACTCATCTTATTTTGCTCTTGAATTGCATGATTTTGAACAAGTATCATGAACTCACCATGTGTTTGATAAAATTACATGAAAAGAATTCTCAAGTTATTGATGATCTATTACATGATTTACAAGTCAAGTGACTTCATGATGATTAAGGGCTTTTAAGCGTGTATTGAATTCTTGAAAAGTATCTATGATCTAGCAAGTATCAAGTTAAACCCTATTTCAAGATTTTTACATCAGGTGAGCCATTCATGCTAAAGCAAGGGTTCATGTATGATTATTATTATCTATTCTCACGTTCAAATTAGGCTCTCAAGAATTTCGTGGGATTAGACTTAGCATCGATGGATTGGATGTTCGCATGGACTATCTTCAAGGGTCCATACTTCTTTCATCAAACTATGTGCCAACACAGAATTATACTTTACCCTTGCTATTCAAGTGGATCCATCTAGTGCACTTTATCATAAAATCCTTTCTGAAATAGGTCATGTTCCTGTAAGAAGGGTTACTTTATACAAAATGGGTCATGTTCCCATAAGGTGAAATATTGTTTACCTTGGTAATTAGACCACGTCTTTACCGATGAGAGGTATTCATCAAGATTCCAAGTTGTAGCTTGCTTAGTCTTACTTATGTCGGTTAGAGTGTCTTCCCACATATGTATGATATATTATGCATTTTGAATGATTTATATGCATGTTTTATTACAAACATTGATCATGCATGGCGCGTTGAGATTATATATATCTATTGATTATGATTATGCATTTTGATTATATTGGCTTATGTATTTGTTGCATTGAACCCCACATACTTAGTACATTCAAATGTACTAATGCATACTCTATCTGTAGATGATATTACCATGTAAGGATCAGAGTTCCTTTTGATCGTCCTCCTCAATGTGGCTAGCTCAGTACTTTAGAGAAAAGCATTGATGAGTCCTCAAGTCCGAGGATAATATCTAAGTTACTCTTGCTATGTTGAGACTTTTTTATGTTGAAAACTAGTTATTATGAGGGTGAGCCCAGAAACTGTCTTGGCCCCCACTCCATTCCAAGTTAGAGGTGTTGTAGGATGCTATGATGTATTTATGCTATGATCTTGACTCTTTATTGCTTTTGTGATTATCAAAAACTTTACTTAGTCCCGCTTCCCTTTTAATAATATCTTGTAATGCTTATATAGATTCCACAACCAAGGATATGTGATTGACATGCTAAGACGATTGTTTAGGGTCCCTTTGAGTTTCCCATTTGCCATGTCACGTCTAGGCCGTAGGACTAAGTCGTGACAGTGATCGTGTGATTGACTTAATATTGATACTGAGATGATGTCTAATTAGAGATGAGATTAGTATATTGATATCATGATGACATCATTGTTTATATTGAGATGAGTTTAATGCATTGAGACTATGGTAAAATTGTGATCCTTGTTTGTCACGACCCAAGCCTAAGGCCGAGACATGACATGGTGAATGAGGAACCCGAAGGGACCCCAACCAAGCCTCTTATCATATCATTACACATCATTGGTCGCCGAAGCAATGAAACAACAATAAGAGATTAGAAATAATGGCAAGGGGACTAAGGGAATCTTTCATAGCTTAAAACATAAAGGAGTCAAGAGAATCAAAGTTCACAACATCAATACACAACTTGTCTAACAACAACTTTTAAACTTAGAATTTAGCGGGGGGCCAAGACAACTTTGAGGCACACCCTCATAGTCAAAGCATACAATAAGATAAAGAGATTCCTTACATACATATGAACAATATATATCATCCTCGGGGTTGAGGACTCACCAAGCTTGCTTGAAGAAATAGTACTAGCAACGTGGAGGTAGGTGATAAAGTAGAGCTCCAGTTCTTACATGGTGACATCATATAGGCATAGAGTATGCGTTAGTACATTTGAATGTACTATCTATGTAGGATGCAATGCAACAAGAGATAGGAAAAAGAATCGAAATGCATAATCGTAAGTAATAGATAGTATATTAGATGCATGACATGCATGAATGATGCTTGAAGTAAATAATTCTTGTGTAGAACATATAGCATATGTAGTAAGAGACCATCATTACAAACCAAGAAACTTAGTACTTGGAATCCAAGGCATGCCAGCCCCTTGGAAGGTGGATGACGTACCTATTTCTCATCTATGGTAGTGTTGGATTGCCACCACCCAACAAGGTGGATGAGGTATATACCCCTCATCTATGGTAGTATAGGATTGCCACCATCCGACGAGGTTGATGAAGTATATACCCCTTATCTACAGTAGTACGAGATTATCACCACCCGATAAGGTGGATGAGGTATATATCCCTCATATTTGGTATGGTGACTTGCAAAACTATAGATACTTTCCATGGTAACAACTTGTATGTACACTCTTTTCATCATCATAAAGTCATTCATGTCATAGGTCATGCAATGGATCATCAATAGTTCAGTTGATAAAAAATCAGACATTTTATTAAAACTTAGCGGGTGTCTAATGCTAGTATAAAACTATGAAATTTTAAGAGTGAAATCATAAAAGAAAAATTCATGTAAAACCACCAACTAACACTTGATAATACCCTTATGCAAGATACATCAAAACCCTTCTTCAAATAAGAGAATGGATCATAGATTCATTGCTTAAAATATGCTTAAACAACTAGAATTTTATGAAACCCCAACATAGTTTATAACCAAATTCATAATAAGTAAAACTATAAGTAAATCAACTTAGAAACATGCTATGTATGTAAAATGGAAGGTTTGACACCATGGGTGAAAGGACCCAATGGTTAAACCACATACCTCAACTTTGGAGAATTCCTTGATGAAGATTTCATTGAGAACTTGAAGCTTGAGTGAATTCCTTAAGTTCCCGAATGAGTTTGGGACCCTTGATTTTGAGTGAAATATTTGTTTAGGTGTTTGAAAAGGTTTTGAGGAATGTCCTCTATGATATATGGTTGAAAAAAATGACTAAGTATAGGTGTTTTTACCTATGGAGAGGCTTAGGACCAAGACCCAAAGGCTTTGGACCGAACAACAAAAATTGGCAAAAAAGTACATATGTCGCGTCGTGGCCGCGTTGTGCCAGGGGCACGGAAACCTCTCTGTAAATTACATTTTTGAAATTCTAAATGTTGATACGGTTGCTCTAAAATCGGGGTTAGACCTATTTTCCATAAAACATTTCCCCCTGATAACGAATATGAAGTCTGATTTTCGATATCATGCGTGGATTTTGAGATATATGAAAATTACAATTACGGATACTTCCGAGGCATATTTTTGGGCACTTTTTGGGTCGTTTCAATATCTCCCCCTTGGGAATACTCGTCTGCAAATGTCAAAGAAACATATATAAGAAGGATAATCACATAGGGTTGATACGTTAGACTTAACATCACATAAGGGACTTAGAATTAATATCTTAGTCTTGAGTAGAATGGAAAAGATAGGGATATTGCTTTTGCATGTCCGCTTTGGCTTCCCATTTGGAACTTTTAACTTCTTGGTTTTTCTAAAGTACCTTGACAGAAGCAACATCCTCCTTAACCTCTTCACTTGTCTATATAAAATTTCTACTGGAACCACTTTATAAGTCAAATTTTCTTCAACAACACCCTCAACATCAAGGGGCATAATGACACTTGGGTCACCCACACACTTCCTCAACATAGACACATGGATGACCGGATGAACCAAGTCCATTTCACTATGCAACACCAAATTGTAGACCATCTCACCAATCCTCCTCCATACTGTGTAAGGACCAACAAATCTTGGACTCAATTTACCTTTCTTACTAAAACAAAACATACCCTTAATGCGTGAAACCTTCAAATAGACCCAATCACACATTTTAAATTCAAGCTCCCTTCTCCTCATATCGGTATAGGAATTTTGATGACTTTCGGCTGTTCTAAAGCTTTCCCTAATTAACTTTACCTTCTCCATAGCCTCCATTACAATATCAGGACCCAATAAAGCCATTTTCGCTACTTCAAACCATCCAACTGGGGACCTACAACATCTACCATAGAGGGCCTAAAAAGGAGCCATACCAATACTAGAATGATAGCTATTATTATAGGCAAACTCAATCAATGGATAATGATCATCCTAACTACCCTTAAACTGCAAAACACAAGCTCTAATCATATCCTCAAGAGTGTGGATAGTTCTTTCTGCTTGGCCATCTATTTAAGGGTGAAAGGTCGTACTAAGCCTTATCTTGGTACCAAGAACTCTTTGGAAGAATCCCCAAAAGTGAGAAGTGAATTGAGCACCACAATCTAATATGATAGACTAGGGTACCCCATGCAATCTAACCATCTCACGAGTATACAACTTAGCATAATCTTCTGCACCATATGTAGTCTTAACTAGTAGGAAATGAGCCGACTTTGTCATTCTATCAACCACAACCAAATAGAATCAAAACCCTTTCCAGTCTTAGGCAGCTTAACCACAAAATCCATGTTGATTTCCTTCCACTCCAAGTAGGAATCTCTATATATTGTGCTAAGCTACCTGTCCTTTGATGTTTGGCTTTGACTTGTTGGCAAATACAACAACCGGATAAAAAATTTGGCAATGTCCTTCTTCATACCTCCCTACCAAAACATATCCCTCAAATCTCTATACATCTTTGTAGAATCGGGGTGAATAGAATAGGAAGAATTATGAGTCTCATCAAGAATCTTCTTCCTCAAGTCCTCAACATTAGGCACAGACAACCTACCTTGGTACCTAAGGGCACCATCTCCACCTTGGGAGAAAACCTCTACCTTGCCATCCTCACCAAGTCCTTCAATTCTAATAAGGGTCAAGATCTTTTTTTGCATTCACCTCCTCAACCAATGAAGATTTAGAGCCATCAACAACCATAATACCACCATTATAAACCTCCTCCAACCTAACTCCCAATCTATCTAACTAATAAACCTCTCTTTCCACCTCTTTGCCACCATTATCAACATGTACTAGGCTACCCACAGACACCCTATTCAAAGGATCGGCCACTACAGTAGCCTTACCGGGGTGATAGTGCACACTCATATCATGGTCCTTAAAAAGCTCTAACCACCTTCGTTTTGTCAAGTTGAGATCTTTTTGAGTGATCATATATTGGAGACTCTTATGATCAGTAAACAAATCAACATGCACCCCATGCAAGTAATGATGCCAAATTTTCAAAGCAAATACAATGGTGGCCAATTCAAAATCATGGGTAGGGTAATTCGTTTCATGCACCTTAAATTGTCTAGAGGAATAAGCTATCACCTTACCATTTTGCATTAAAACACAACCCAACCCAATTCAGAAGGCATCACAATACACACAAAAACCTTCCAACCCTTCTGGTAGAGACAAGATAGGAACGGAGAAAGTCTTATCCTTTAAGATTTGGAAATTATTTTCATACTCGTCGGTCCACACAAACTTTGCCTTCTTTTAGGTCAACTTAGTCATGGGAGAAGCAATAGAAGAGAACTTACTAACAAACCTCCGATAGTAACCCCCTAAGCCCAAGAACGTTCTCATGTCTAAGGGAGTCAGAGGTATAAGACAATTTCTAATCACTTTTGTCTTTTTAAGATCCGCCTCAATACTATACCCTGATACCACATGACCTAGAAAGGCAACCTCTTGCAACCAAAACTCACATTTCTCATACTTAGCATACAACTTCTCTTCCCTCAATTTTTGTAGCACCACCCTCAAATGACTCACATGCTCCTCCTCCAATTGTTCGGAGTAAGTCATAAGGCGGGACAAGTACATGTCACCTATTAACATGGCGGCACAACATTCCTCATTCACCAAATCGGATATACCCATCACAAACTTTTTTATTCTAGACCTCAGATCGACAACCAAGTGTGGAGCATATTTAGAGAGTTAGTTGAACTTGAGGTCCTACTCCCTCACACTCATAGACCCTTGTTTCAAATTCATGAACCCTATCATTTTGGCCTCCCTAAGCGCAAGAGGGAAGAACAGGTTGAGGAATGCCGCCTTAAATTCCTCTGATAGAATCACATTGTTGATCCTCTTCTACTCCTTCCATTGAGTATACCATATTTGGGCCACTACCTTAAGTTGGTAAGCTTCCAACTCCGCCTTCTCTTCTGATCTAACACCCATAATAGACGTAGATTGTACACCTCATCAACAAATTCTTGAGGGTCCTCATCCACTTTAGACCCATTGAGCTCCGGTGGGTTCATCCTCATGAAATCCCTTACCCTAGATGCCAGAGTAGGAGCTTGAGGGACTTGGGCACCTTGATTGACTTGATTAGTCATGGATTGAGCTAGTAAGGTGAGAGCATCCTGCAGCTCTCTATGAGCCGGTTGTTCTTCGGGTGTATGGACTTCTTCTTCCTCTTGTGTTAGGCACAATCTAAAAGTGGAAAAGAACATTTATTAAGGAAAAAAATATTACCTTAACTTCTATAGCATGACATTGAGTATGAAAAAGGGAAACATTTCCTAAAACGCCTCATAGCCTCCTGTTCATAGTTGTGGTGCACTTCACAATCATGAATAAGACTCTAATTGACATGATGCGTTTGTTTCTTAGCACCATTAACAACCTAGTACTCTGATACCAAGCTTTTCACGACCTAAGCCTAGGGCCTAGACGTGACATGGTGAATGAGGAACCTAAAGGGACCCCAAAAAAGCCTCTTAACATATCGTTACACATCCTTGGTCGTGAAAGCAATTAAACAACAATAAGAGAATAGAAATACAGGCAAAGGGACTAAGGAATCAGTTAACCTTAATACAGGTTAAGGTATATACCCCTCATCTATGGTAGTACGAGATTACAACCCCCCAACGAGGTGGATGAGGTATATACTCCTCATCTATGGTAGTATGGGATTTCCACCACCCAACACGTGGATGAGGTATATACCTCTTATCTATGGTAGTGCGGGATTACCACCAACCGACAAGGTGGATGAGGTATATACCTTTCATCTATGGTAGTACTGGATTTCCACTATCCAACAAGGTGGATGAGGTCTATAGCCCTCATCTTTTGTATGGTCACTTGCAACACTATAGATACTTTAAATGATAATAACTTGTATATACACTCCTTTCATCATCATAAATTCATTCAAGTAATAGGTCATGCAATGGATCATCAATAGCTCAAAAATAAAAAATCA
This sequence comes from Solanum clarkiae, assembly GCA_011800125.2. Taxonomy (NCBI): domain Eukaryota; kingdom Viridiplantae; phylum Streptophyta; class Magnoliopsida; order Solanales; family Solanaceae; genus Solanum; species Solanum clarkiae. Next base: position 26,271 of record JAABOM020061149.1, read on the forward strand.
GACGTTTTATCAAATACTTGGCGGGTGTGTAATGCTAGTATAAAACCATGCAATTCAAGAGTGAAATCATACAAGAAACATTCGTGTAAAACTACCCACCAATACTTGGCAATACCCTCATGCATGATACATCACATATTGGATCATAGATTCATAGCTCAAAACATGCTTAAATAGTTAGAAATTTATGAAACTCCAACCCATAGTTTACGACCAAATTCATAATAAGTAAAACTCATAAGTAAATCAACTTAGAAACATGCAATTTATGTAAAAAGGAAGGTTGGGCACCATAGGTGAAAGGACCCAATGGTTGATACCCACATATCTCAACTTTGGAGAATTTCTTGATGAAGATTTGATTAAAAAGTTGAAGCTTGAGTGAATTTCTTAAGTTCCAGAATGAGTTTGGGTCCCTTGATTTTGGGTGAAATATTTGTCTAAGTGTTTGAGAAGGTTTTGGAAAATGTCTTGTATGATATGATGTTGAAAAATGACTAAGTATAGGTTTTTTTATGCATGGAGAGGTTTAGCCCCAAGACCCAAAGGCTGTGGACCAAACAACAAAAACTGACAAAAAACACATATGTTTGCGCATTGGCCGCGTCGCGCTAGTGGCGCTAAAACCTCTCCGGAAATTGCATTTTTGGAATTTCAAATTTTGATACGGTTGCTCTGATATTGTGGTAAGACCCATTTTCTACTCAATATTTCCCCATGATCACATATATGAAGTCGAATTTTCAAGATCATGCATTGATTTTGAGATATGTGGAAATTATGATTATGGATAATTTCAAGGCACATTTTGGGCATTTTTTGGGGTCATTTTATTGTGACATTTAATACCGAGATGAAACTAATATGATATATATTGCATATACTATTGTCTTTGCATTGATACTTGTGATGGATATAGCTGAGAGATGAGTAAGGTAGCAAGTGGGTTGGTGGCCGAGGTATTTATAGATCGAACCGAGATCATTTTTGGAAGTCCGAGGTCATTTCCAAATGAGTCAGAGATTTTTCTTGGATGAGTGAACATTACCCAAGGTCATTACTGACAATGTTTATAGATACATGGTCTATGAGAGACTCCCATGAATTTTAACATGAGGCATATATATGATCGGTGGATGTGTATTATAGGGAAATATACATCACGATCATTCGATATTGCATCACATTAATTACATCTCATGGTACTCACTACATCTCATATCATTGTGCCTTGCTATTATTGTATGAAATATTCATGATACTATATATTTACTGTACCACTTGAATTGTTTATATTTAAACCCCTTTAAGATGTGATATTGTGTGATAAGTATACCTACAACCTCGTGATTTCTCTATGTTGTATGAATTGTGTTAGGACTTTTCTGAGTGTAGGTTTGTAGTTCGGCGGTATACGTTTGGGTGTTAAGGAATACTTGTGTTCTTCATTGCTTTACCAAGGTTAGTTCCATTTGCTGAGTACCTTGTTGTTTGGTCTACTTACCCCTTGCTATATTTTTGAAGGTTGTGAGCACGATCCACCTTGCTAGACGTTTTTTGTCAGATTGAGCTTTCATATTTTTCGTGAGGTGGCTGCTTAATTCCTAGTAGGCCTTCGCAATTTCCACTTTCTTTTTAATGTTGTGTTCTATCTGAGGACCAGACATGTGAGACATGTATTTCATTTGAAAATTTAATAACTAGAGAGTTGTACATGTGACACCAGTCTTGGGAAAGTTTTAATCTTGTTTACTATATTTTTCTATCCTATTTAGACTATTTATCTTCCACTATAATTATGATGTTGGGTTATTAAGTGTTAGGGTGACTAGCTTTGTGGGTTAGGGAGTGCCACCATGCCCGATTTCGGGTCATGATAATTTGTTATCAAAGCTCCAGGTGAGATTGATCACACATGTGTACAACCTCAGTCTAGTAGATTCATGAGGATCAGTGTAGAGACATCTGTTAGTTATCCTTGAGAGGCTATGAATACTGTTAGAAAATTATCTGTTATATATTTCTAATCAAATAGTGCATAGGTCTATGTTTATGTATGGAACAGTTGTGGGCCTTTTCATAGATGGCGAGGACTAGAGCTACAATTGCTATCGGACGAGGGGAGGCAATTTCTAATATTGCTATCGAGACCCCAACTAGGGGTAACGATCATGCCAGAGAATAAGTGAGAGGCTAGGGTCTAGGATTACCACTGGCAAAAAATTATTAGTGGGGTATCTCCCTCGAGCTAGCTATAGAACCTAGAGAGCAGAAAGTTCCTCTTGAGTTTATTGCAGCAACAATACTTCAGGATACTCTATTAAGAGTTTTGGGTGTGCTTGAGACTATAGTCTAAGTAGGTAGCCCATTGGTACACCCGGTACTTCCCAAACATGAGTCGAGGTTTAGCCTCTGAGTTAACAGCAAACCCCTGAGGCCTAGGTATAGGTGGAAAAACAGCAGCAACACCTATTGTTGAAGTTCCTCTAGTAGCTACCTTAATCGATGAGGAGTAGCATAGATATGAGGGGTTCAAGAAGATGGAACCACCTCAGTTCCAGGTTGGTAAGACCGACGATACACATGAGTTCTTGGTTATTTGTAGGGAGCTACTTGAGACCATTGGGGCAATCGAAACCCATGGTATATGACATGTTACCCTCCAGCCTTATGGACCAGCCAAGGATTTGTAGAGGACTTATTTGGTATGTTTTCCAGTTGGTTCTCCTCTAATGACTTGGGAGACATTCGCTAGTGCTTTATATAATAGATTCATTCCTTGGAGTGTTAGGGAGGGGAGTCGTCTGAGGTTTCAGAATTTAAGGCAGGTTTTATGACAGTTTCAGAGTTGGAGATTCCTTTATTTTAATTAGCTCGGCATACTACAACCATCATTCCTACAGAGACAGAAGGTGTCGTCGGTTTGTTAGATAGTTAACTCATCCCATTAGACAGAAAATGTTTTGGATGTCTAGAGATGAAGCATCTTTTCAATCCATGGTTAGTGACACCAAAGAGGCGGAGCTTATCCATAAAGATGAGTTTGGAGACCTTAAAAAGGTTCATTTACTAGAACAATTCTTGGGTGCCCCCCAGGAGGCAAAGATATTAGTAAGGGTGGTGATTCGTTTAGGCCCCGAGGTTGGGTTGGTGTTTTACTAATAGCATCAGAGAGTGGTGAAGGCCCTCGTGTTTGACATAGTGTTGGAAAGAGATCATCGAGTGTTCAGTAGAGGCCCAGGCTAATTGCAGAATTCCTTATGTTCCCTCACAACTATCATTTATCCCTAAGTCATATTGTGGGTGTCGATCTGCAGATCATCTTATTCAGTAGTGGCTCATTCATAAACACACTGGGCCCTATCGCTCATCTCTTGTAACACTAGTTAGTAATCCGACAAACCACTAGCCAAAGGTTTAACCCTACAAACTAAGAATCGTGGTAGATGCTAGACTGATGGGGATGGACGTGCAGGTGGTTGACAAAGTGATATTACTGCCTATTCTGGTGATAGAGAAGAAGCTTCTATGATGGGTGATCGAGGTGACCATTGCTATCTATTTTCAGGTAGATTTGAGGCTGAGGCCTCTAATGCTATTATCACATGTATCACTATGTTTTGCCATCACCCTGCATCAATGTTATTTGATCAAAACTCCACTTATTCATGTATGTTTGTATATCTCTCCTTGGGGTTTGATTTGCCATATGACAACATATCTATAGCTTTCCATGTTTTGGCCCAGTCTGAGATTTTAGTAGCGGATCGGGTACACCGACCCCATTTGTGACTTTGGCAGGATATGAGGCTTGGGTAGACAAGTTTATCCTAATATATGGTAGAATTTGGGTGTTTTTAAGTTATAGAGTGGCTATCTCTGTATTGTGTTGCCCTAGATTGTTATGCCAAGACTGCGATCTTAACCATGCGAGATAGACTAAGTTTAGAAACATTGTCCTTTGAGCATGAGTGCAAGTCACTAAGAAATCTCCAAATGTTTCACTTGCTCAGGTAGCGGAGTTTAACATTACTGTTATATCTGGAGAGGATCGGTCGGTGGTTACTATGGATCATCATCAACATTACCCCAACGCCTCAAAGGCTCCCACCCATTGTGGGGTAAGGGGGGTCGGATGTACGTAGCCTGACCCCTATGTTTAAAAACATAGTGCGACTGTTTCTGGATGACCCATGATGAGCGTCGAAAGTTGCATTGACTAACTGCTACTTCACAATTGAAAGAAGCGTAGACAGTTTAAAGAGTCATTTTGCTTTATTCCATCACATCCCAAAGCCAAAAAATAGTGAATCTTTAGCTCCATCCGAGATTGATGGAGAACCGGTGGTTACTATAGATATTGGGTCTAAAACCGATCATGAGGAAAGTCTTAGTGGTGAATCTGAAAAAAAGGGGTATCAATATATAGGAGTGTGGATTTTATCTCAAAGGTTCATTTGAGGATTGAATAGGTTCACTTTTATGATTGAGAAGGGAATCAGTTTCATCGAGTGAATTGAGATCCAAGACTTCATGGTAAGTTTTCATTCGTGACAGTTAGTCAAGTAATGAGATGATGAATTATGTTAGTTCTGAGCATTTCGAAGGGGGTTTGAGCATGACTTCCATTATGGAGTTTGTTATTTTTATTGTGAAAAGACTCGGTGGGGTTTCATTTAGGTAGTTTGGTGAAGCCTAAATTAATGACGAAAAATAGGCTAAGAGCAAGTACGTGAGTCTTGGGCATCAAAAATTTTAAGCATTTGGGATGGAGTCATGGGTAGATGTTAAGCATTCAAACGTCTTTGCAGCATTGGAGACTGAATGAAGTTAAGTAAAGGAGAATGGACATCATGTTTAGAGCCATGGATCAGGATTGCTATGTGATAATGTAAGGTTGGAGGACTCCCCGTGGGATATGAAAGATTATCCACTACTTTTCAAAAGGTTGGTTTGGGTTGGATGACAACAACGACGCATGAGGAATCCTGCGTTTCCTATTCAGTTGGATTATTTAGACATAATAGGCGATTCTGGAAGCATAACAAAAAGGGATTTATGATTCTATGTGGGTTATTGACGAGTTTGCATTGGGTGGATACCACTTCATTAATAGAAGTCAGCATAGACAATCATGATAGGTCATGTAAATGTTTATTGGCAAATAAAGGTAATGTTCTCATGGTATACAGAATTCGTAGGGTGACAAAGAATTCTTGGGTTTGGCATGAGGGTACTAGTGTTATAGTATAGATGTTGAGGTATTTTCCCCAAAAAGGGTTAAAAGTGGGTGAGGGTGATTCTTAGTGGAAATGATTATGGGCTCATGGAAAGGGCACCATTGGACTTGGGATTGGTAATATTATCCTTGAGTAGAACTAGTTTACAATATGGGATGATGGTTGGAGTGGGCTTGAAATAGATGGGGATACTTATTTCGAGAGAGAAGAAGTTATAACTTAAGGTTGCGGATGGCATCAATGATTTTTCCAAGAAACATAGGTGCTAATAATGAAGTGAGAAGCATGATTGAAGGATCGATTAGAATCAGATAAGTGAAGGTGATTCACTTGTGGGCTCTAGGTAGAGGATATTTGAGCAAGACAAGAGAATTTCATTACTTAGAGCTTAGCAACGGTGGATCTACTAGGAGGTACTAACATGGGGTTCATCATGAAAAACCTATGGTTTCCGATATTTTTGATATTCATGTTGTTTAAGGACTTGATTTTAGATACAGTTCTAGTTTTTGGGTGGGATTAATTGAGGTTTTATGAGCTTGGGAGTATCTTTCACTGGTTGCCTTTCCTAGTTGTCACCTCTCTTTTGAGCTAGATTAATTGAATTTTTCTCTTATGTATATGCATTATTAGAGTATTGTAATTGTGCAGCTTGAGTTCAGGGAGCATTATGTCAAGAGAATGGAAATTCTGATGAGGATTGAGATAGTTTGTATATTATAATTGGCTTTAATTTGCTCAGATTCACTATTAGCCGTCACCGAAAAGAGATCTCAATTGCCGCATGGATGCGTGGGTGGAAAATCGTCCTACTGTGTGTAGTGGGGTATGATGGTGTTGGTTCAAGTTTAGTTCCATGGCTAGTCTGCGACTTGGTATTCACTCTTAGAGGGAAGAATTTCATGTTGTCTTATAACTTTTATTCTTGATGGTACATTCAGATGTTATAAATTTCGAGAATGAAGATACTTGAAAGCGATTAATGACTTTGAGAATTGTATAGCAAACTCTTGGTTACTTCTAGTGAGGCTCCTCTGTTTGCCTTATGTTTGAGGACGAACATGGTTTTTAGTGGTGAATAATATAATGACCCTAAAGGTCATTTTGGCATTTCTGACCTAATTATCATTTTTCCCTTCTCAAAAGTTTCCTAGTGCAATTTTTGTTCGAGTCTAAAAGTCAAATCTTGAAAATCTTCTAAAAAGATTGAGTTTTCCAAAAGAAAGTTTCAAAGGTTTAAAATTGGAAAATTTAAGTTTTTTGGTCATTTTGAGTTTCGAGTATCGGATTGCGACTCTGTCAATTCCTGAAATTCAGTGCGTAAATCTCAACATTCAATGTCAGCTCCGGAATACCAAATTGGGCCTAGGAGAACTTACAGAACTAAATTTGGAGTTAAAATGGTCATTTTAGGCCCAAGGTTGTAATTTTAGTTCATTTTGGATTGTAAGTTTGACTTTGGTCAACATTCAGAGTTCGGGGGGCTTGTATCAAAATTCTTTCATTTCTAGTGGTTTCTTTCATGACCCGGACCTAGGGCCTAGACGTGACAAGGAGAATGAGGAACACAAAGGGACCCCAGAGAAGCCTTTTAGCATATCATTACACAACCTTGGTCGCGGAAGCAATTATACAACATCAAGAGACAGTAAAAAGGGAAAAACGGGGCTAAGGGACATCTTTCATACCATAGAAACATAGAATGTCGAGAGTATAACATTGATAAATAATAATGTTCCAACAATACCTCTAATACATATACAGGAGCGGAGGCCAAGACAATCTCTGGGCTCACCCTCAAAGTCATAAGTGTTCAACATGGAAAGAGTGTATACACAATGTGAAACCAGGAGAAATACGTCCTCCAATTTGAAGACTTACCAACCTTGCTTTGAAAGTCGTACTAGCCATGTGAAGGAGGAAGATGATTAAGTGGGACTTCGGTACTTACATTGTAACATCATGTAGGCATAGATTATACGTTAGTACATTTAAATGTACTAAGTATGTTTTGATGAAATGCAACAAGAGATAAGCAACATAATCAAAATGCATAATCATAACCAAGAGATAGTATATTAGAATCATGGAATACACGAATAATTCTTGAAGTAAAACGTGCTTATATAGAGCATATTACATGTGTAGGAAGAGACCATCTTCATTGACCAAGCCACTTAGTACTTGGAATCCAAGGTAAACCAACCCTTAGAGGTGTTTGAGGTATCAACCTCTCAACTTGGTTAATGGGTTTACCACCTCCCATCAAGGTGTTTAAGGTACCAACCCCTCAACCTGGTTAAGAGGTTCACCACCTCCCATTAAGGTGTTTGAGGTACCAACCCCTCAACTTGGTTAATGGGTCTACCATCCCCCATCAAGGTGTTTGAGGTACCAATCCCTCAACTTGGTTATGGTAAACATGAAACAATACATATGCTTTTCTCGAAATAAACACATGTATACCTTCATTTCATCATCATTAAGTTACATCACTCATATATCATGCATTAGGCCTTCAACAACTCTAGAAACCCTAACCGGGCATTTTATCAAACACTTGGAGGGTGTGAATGCTAGTGTAAAATCATGCAATTCAAGCTTTAAGTCGTGCAATAAATCTTGAAATAAATCAACCACACTTGGTAATACCCTCATGCAATATATATTGGAAGCCTTCATCAAATCTCAAAATAGGTCATAGACTCATAGCTCAAAACATACTTGAAAAGTCACTCTTTCAGGAAACCCCAACATAGTTCATAGTCAAATTCATAATAAGTAATACCCATAAGTAAATCAACTCAGAAACATGTAATATAGATAAAAAGGAATCTTAGGCACCATGGATGAAAGGACACAATCATTGAAACTCACATACCTTAACTTTGGCGATTTTCATGAAGAAGATTTGAATGGTGACTTGAAGCTTGAATGTAATCCTTAGATCTGGAATAATATTTGGCACTTGAATTTTTGGTGAAATATTTGTCAAAGTGTTTGAGAGAGTATTGTGGAATGTCTTGTATGACATAGTGTTGCAAATGACTAAGTATAGGTATTTTTACGCATGGGAAGACTTAGGCCCAAGACCCAAAGGACTTGGGCCGAACTGGAAAAGCTGCCAACAAAATAACATAGGTACGCATTTGATCTATGACGCAGACCCAACACGGAGGACATTTTCATATAGATCTGCGACAGTTGTATGTCGCAATACTAACATGGATCGATTATAGAAATCAAATTTTTGGAAAATTGAAATTTTGATAGGGTTGCTCTTGAGGTTAGGCCCATTTGCCACTTAATTTTCCTCCTTGATAACAAATATGAAGTTGAATTTTCGATATCATGCACTAAGTTTGACCCAATAAAGCCATTTCCCTTACCTCGGGGATCCACAATGTCTACCATCCAACCGGGGATCCACAATGTCTACCATGGAGGGCCTCAAAAGTAGTCATACCAATGCTAGATGATAGATATTGTTGTAAGCAAACTCAATCAATGGAAGATGATCATCCCAACTACCTTTAAACTCTAATATACAAGCTTTAAGAATATCCTCAAGAGTTTTGATAGTTCTTTCGGCTTGACCGTCTATTTGAGGGTGGAAGGTTGTACTAAGGTTTACTTTGGTACTAAGACCTCTTTGGAAGGACCTTCAAAAGTGAGAAGTGAATTGAGCACCACAATCCTATACGATAGACAAAGTCACCCTATGCAGTCTAACCAACTCCTGAATGTACAATCTAGCATAGTCTTCGGCACCATGAGTAGTGTTAACCGGTAGAAAGTGAGCCGATGTTTTCATTCTATCAAGCACAACCCAAATAGAATCAAAACCCTTTCTATTCTTAGATAAACCAAATGGAAAATCCATGTTAATCTCCTCCCACTTCTAAGTGGGAATCTCTATATCATGGGTTAGGATACTCGACATTTGATGCTTGTCTTTGACTTACTGACAACTACGGCAACCGGATACAAATTTGGCAAATGTATTTCTTTAGACCACCCCACCAAAATACTTCCCTCAAATTTCTATACATTTTTGTAGAACCAAGGTGAGTAGAATAGAAAAAATTATGAGCCTCATCAAGAATCCTCTTTCTCAAGTCATCCACACTAGGCACACACAACATAACTTGGTATCTAAGGGCACCATCTCCCTCTTGGGAGAAAACCTCTACCCTGCTATCTCTCACCAAGGCCTTCAATTATAACAAGGAGGAGTCAACATCTTGATTTTCATTTACCTAATCACCAAGGAAGATTTTAAACCATCAACAACCACAATACCACCATTATCAACCTCTTCCAACCTAACCCCCAATCTAGCCAACTGATGGACCTCCCTAACTACCTCTTTGCCACTATCCTCAACATGAGCTAGGCTACCCATAGACACCCTACTCAAAGCCTCCGCCACAACATTAGCCTTACCTGGATGATAATGCACACTTATATCATAATCCTTAAGAAGTTCTAACCACCTTTGTTACCTCAAGTTGAGATCTATTTGAGTGAACACATATTGGAGACTCTTACGATTGGTAAACACATCAACATGAACCCCATCGAAATATGACGCCAAATTTTCAAAGCAAATACCATAGTGGCTAATTCAAGATCATGAGTAGGATAATTCTTTTTATAAACCTTGAGTTGTCTAGACGCATAAGATATCACCTTACTATTTTGCATCAAAACACAACCCAAACCATTTCGAGAGGCATCACAATACACAACATCCCTTCCAACCCATCCGGTAGAGACAAGATAGGATTGGAGGCAAGCTTATCCTTCAATATTTGGAAACTCTTTCCACACTCATCGGTCCACAAAAATTCAGCCTTCTTTTGAGTCATCTTAGTCAAAGGAGAAGCAATAGAAAAGAACTCATTGACAAACCTCCGGTAGTAATCCGCTAATCCCAAGAAGCTCCTAATATACGATGGGGTCAAAGGTCTAGGCCAATTTCTAATCACTTTCGTATTTTTAGGATCCACCTTAATACCGTCCCCTGACACTACATGACCTAGAAAGGAAACCTCTTTTAGCAAAAATTCATACTTCTCACACTTATCATACAACTTCTCTTTCCTCAATTTTTGTAGCACCACCGTTGAATGACCCTCATGCTCCTCCTCACTATGAGAATTGATCAAAATATCATCAATGAAAACCACCAAAAATAAATCAAGATAGAGTTTAGAGTCCCTATTCATAAGATCTACGAAGATATCTGATGCATTGGTCAATGCAACAGACATAACCATAAATTTATAGTGCTCATATCTAGTCGGAAGGCTGTCTTGGGAATATCAGACTCCCCCATCTTTACTTGATGATACCTGGATGGAAGATAAATCTTAGAGAAGTAACTAGCCTCTTGAAGTTGGCCAAATAAATCATCAATCCTTGGTAGAGGTACTTATTCTTGATGGTAACTCTATTAAGTTGTCGGTAATCAATACATAATAGAAGAGAACCGCCCTTCTTCTTCACAAACAACACCATTGCACCCCAAGGGGATTGGCTAGGCCTAATATAATCCTTCTCCAACAAATCCTTTAACTTCCTTTCAACTCCATCAACTCTGCCGAGGCTATATGGTAAGGAGGAATAGAAATAGGTTGAGTGTAGGGAAGGAGATCTATGCCAAAATCTATTTTTCTTTCGGGAGGAACATTGGGAAGTTAACTAGGGAAGACATCTAGGAACTCAATAGCTATTAGAACTGACTCTATGGTAAGGAATTCAGACTCCAAATCCCTAACCCTCACAATATGATAGAGACACTCCTTAGAGATCAACTTTTGGGCTTTAATGCAAGAGATAAACCTACCCTTGACCACCATATCATGACTCTCCCACTCAAGGATGGGTTCATTTGGGAATTGGAATTTGACCCTATGGGTTTTATAATCAATAGAGGCATAATATGCATGCAACCAATCCATCCTAAGAATGACATCAAAATCCATCATATGCAACTCAACAAGATCATAGGGAAAAAGTTTATGCAAAATGCAAAATGGATAATTTCTGTAGACCTTTTCAGCAATAATAGATGCACCAATGGGAGTAGACACAACATCAGACTCACACAACATTTCGGGCTCAACATGAAACTTTTTGGAAACAAAAGGAGTAACAAAAAAAAGAGTCGCACCCAGGTCTATCAATGCACAAACATAAAAATCAAAGGCTTATAACATACCGGTGACGACATTGGGTACCTCATCTAACCCTTGCCTCCCTTGAAGAGCATAGAACCGATTGAACCTTAGGGAACCACCTTGTTGGCCTCCCTGTAAAGGAACTGCATTTGGACCCTGACCTTCTGGACAAAAATCTCCAACCTTATTTTGATTACGAGGACAATCAACCTTCTTATGGGGCACTTCACCAGAACCGAAACAAACATTGATGTCCCTCAAACATAGGCCTCTATAATCTCTACCATATTTTGGACACATAGCATTGAGTGCCACACCACTATCACCTTGGAACTTGGGTTGTCATTCGCAAACCTCTTTTTAGGAGCATGAGAAGACCCTTGTCCTTGATGAATCTAGCCACCTTGGAGACCTTGGAACTTACCATCAAGACGGTCCCTTTTGGCCTCACCACTCCTCCTTTCCCTCAACTTATCCCCTCTATTTGTTCAGTATGTATAATTAGGGGGGAAAATCCATGTCACTAGTCAATATAGAGAAGCAAGACTCCTCATTCACCAAATCGGATACACCCATCACAAATTTGTTCATTCTGGACCTTGGATCGGCAACCAAGTGTGGAGCATATTTGGAGAATTGGTTAAACACGAGGGCATACTCCCTCACACTCATAGATCCTTGCTTAAAATCCATGAACTCCATCAGTTTGGCCTCACTAAGATCAAGAGGGAACAACCAGTTAAGAAATGCTTCCTTAAACGCCTCTTAAAGGATTACATTGTTGTTCCCCTTCTCCTCCTTCCATTGAGTATACAATATTTGAGCCACCCCCTTGAGTTGGTAAGCCGCCAACTTCGACTTCTCTTTCAACCTAACACCCATGATATCCAACACCTTATATACCTCATTAATAAACACTTGAGGGTCTTTACCCACTTTTGACCCAAGGAGCTCTGGTGGGTTCATCCTCACGAAATCCCTTACCCTAGATGCCAGAGTCGGAGCATGAGAGGATTGGGCCCCTTGATTGACTTGATTAGTTATGGCTTAAGCTAGCAAGGTGAGAGCATCCCAGAGATCTCTATGAGCCAGTTGTTCTTTATGCGGGCTCTTCTTCCTCTTATGTTAGGCGTGATCTACCATAAAAAAGAACATCCTTTAAGGGAAGGCCTTTACCTTAACACTATATCATGATATAGACGAGAACAAAGGAAACATTCCTAAAACGCCTCATAGCCTCTTGCTGATAGTTATGGTGCACAACATAACCATGAACAAGACTCTAACCGACGTGGTGTGTCGGATGCTGAGGACTATTAACAACCTAGTGCTCTGATACTAAGTTTGTCACGACCCAGACCTACGGTCTAGATGTGACATGGTAAATGAGGAACCTGGAGGGACCCTAAACAAGCCTCTTAGCATATCATTACACATCCTTGGTCGCGGAAGTAATTATGCAACATCAAGAGATAGTAAAAAGGAAAAACCAAGGCTTAGAGACATCTTTCATACCATAGAAATATATTAAGTCAAGAGGATAGCATTGATACCTCATAATGCTCCAAAAACACCTCTAATATATAGATAGGAGTGGGGGCCAAGACAATCTCCGGGATCACCCGCATAGTCATAAGTGTTCAACATGGAAAGAGTCTATACATAACATGAAATCAAGAGAAATATGTCCTCGGAGTTGAGGATTCACCAAGCTTGCTTTGAAAGTTGTACTAGCCATGTGGAGGAGGAAGATGATCAAGTGGGACTCCGTTTCCTACATGGTAATATCATGTAGGCATAGAGTATGCATTAGTACATTTGAATATACTAAGTTTGTAGGATGCAATGCAACAAAATATAGGCAACATAATCGAAATACATAATCATAAGCAAGAGATAGTATATAAGAAACATGGCATGTATGATGCTAGAAGTAAAACATGCTCATACAGAACATATTACATGTGTAGGAAGAGACCATCTTCATAGACCAAGCTACTTTGTACTTGGAATCCAGGGTAAACCTTCACTTGGAGGTGTTTGAGGTATCAACCCTTCTACTTGGTTAATGGGTTTACCTCCTCCCATCAAGGTGTTTAAGGTACCAACCTCTCAACTTGGTTAATGGGTTTACCACTTCCCTTATAGGTGTTTAAGTGACCAACCCCTCAACTTGGTTAATGACTTTAACCACCTCCCATCAAGGTGTTTGAGGTACAAACCCCTCAACTTGGTTAATGGGTTTACCACCCCTTATAAAGGTGTTTGAGGTACCAACCCCTCAACTTGGTTATATCAGCTTGCAACGCTACATATACTTTTCATGAAATAAACACCTATATACACATTAGGCCTTCAACAACTCAAGAAACCTTAACTGGACATTTTATCAAACACTTAACGGGTATGTAATGCTAGTATAGAACCATCAATTCAAGTATTAAGTCATTCAAGAAAACTTGAAGTAAATCAACCCACCAACACTTGGTTATACCCCCATATAATATATATTCAAAGACTTCATCAAATCTCAAAATAGATCATAGATTCATAGCTTAAATCATGCTTAAGCAGTCACACTTTTAAAAAACTCCAACCTAGTTAATAGTCAAATTTAGAATAAGTAAGACCCATAAGTAAATCAACTTAGAAGTATGTAACTTAGGTAAAATGGATACTTGGAACCATGGGTGGAAGGAGCCAATGATTGAAAACCACATACCTTAACTATGGATATTTTCATGAAGAAGATTTGAATGGATACTTGAAGCTTGAATGTAATCCTTAGATCTGGAATGAGATTTAACACTTGAACTTTTGGTGAAATATTTTTCTAAGTGTTTGAGAGAGTATTGGGAAATGTCGTATATGATATTGCGTTGAAAATTGACCAAGTATAGGTGTTTTTATGCATGGGAAGACTTAGGCCCATGACCCAAAGGCCTTGGACCGAACTAGAGAAAATGGATATCGAATTTTTAGGAAATTGAAATTTTGATACGATTGTTCTAAAATCAATGTTACTCATTGCCCACTCAATTTATCCCCCCAATCATGAATATGCATTTGGATTTTTGATATCACACACAAATTTTGAGATATATGAAAATTACAATTATAGGTACCATCGAGGAACATTTTCGAGCACTTTTTGGGGTCGGTTTAGTTTTGATTAATGAAACTGTAGCTTCGTTGTAATTTTTAGAGCTTCTGTGAATATTTTGAGTTTTTGAGTTCAAAATTTTTAAAATGATCTTTCTCGCGTTCTAGGCCAAGGAGGTCCTGGAGTCAAATTTTGGTGATGCTATTGAGTTCGGATTGTCATTTCTGGTAGAGTTTGATGTCTGGTTAACATTCATGGTGTTCTGAACAAATTTTTGAGGGTGTAGTTCCTAATTGATTTTGCTGTGTGGTTCTGGTGAAGCAGTGTTGATGTCTCCCAAGTTACATCTCCTTTTTAGAATATAAAGCGTTCACTGTTAATATATAGAACCTAACCAAGGTTAGGGTCGATCCCACAGGGAATACGTAGACTCACGAGAATTCACCAATATGCAATCTGAATAGTTAGCCGAATGAATTCCCTAAAGGGGGGTTGCAATAATCAATGAGAAAATAAGCTAAACTAACTATCAAAAGAGAAAAAACAATAATAGAGAGCAATTAGGGTATTGTATTCCCCATGATTCCCCAACTCAGTATCATCGAATAACATAATTCTTATCTAGTGTATAACATGCAGAATGTAATTTAAGTTCCGCAAGACCTTTGGTCAAAGGTGAGAGATAAATTTCACTATGCGACTTGGCCCATCTCCATAGTTTGCATTGCTAACCATTACCTATTAGTCCCAGTACAACCTCTACTTGGCCTAGATTGGTTGAATAGACGAGAACACATCAATCGAATCTTGATAATTAATCTCTTTTCCTATTCATTACTATCTTTGTCCAGTTAGTAATACTAGGTGAGTTCTTATATTGGCCACCATAAAAAAACATGCAAAACAAAGAGGGTTAATTAATACATCTATGTACACCTTCCAAGAATTGTGAATTATCCAATTTTACTTTGTTATTTCCTCATAGTTCCTACAACCCTAGTTGTGGATTTAGCTACTCATGCTATGTGTAGATAAAGAGATTATGAATTGAGAAGACATAATTAAACTCTTACCTAATTGAATTAACAACAAGCAAATCGAAAGTCAATGAAAATCACAAGCTTGAAGATCAAATTACACTATAAGTGTTCTCAAAGAGTCTCTAACAATTTTCTCTCTAAGAATATTGAGTTCTTTGAGCACCTAACTTAAACTACAAAAAATTGATGTGAACTTATGAAAAATAACCTAAAAACCCTATTTATAATAATTAAAAACAAGTCCAAAACAAATTAGGAAAACTGGTCAGCACACCATAGGAAAGCTACTTTATGGCCTGTGTTATCTTCTATGACTCGTAGTCGGAGTCTCATAATCGGCTGCTAAAATTTTGGAATTCACTTCTACTACACTCCTTTACAACTTGTAAAGGGTTTCACGACCTGTAAAGGAGGTTTTGTTTGATAAGTTTCCTACAAGTCCACTTCGATGATCTTCAGGGCACGAAAGGTATTCTACGACTTGTAAACTACTCCATGACTCATTCGCATGTTCATAAATTTCAACTTCTGAAAATAGTCCCTCATTGAAAATCATCACGGAACCTATCTACAACTCATAGAATGCTCTACGACCTGTGGACTATCTTATACAACAGCAAAAACCAGCAACTTCTATAATTTTTCCCCAAATCATGGCCAACCTGTAATTATGCAAATCTAAACACAAAAACACATGAAACCTACAAATATTGCATTGAGAACACACAAATTTCTAAGTGTTAAGTGTCAAAAGTGTTGTTTTTTTGCAGTATATCAACACCTCCAACTTAAAATTATTGCTTCTCCTCAAGTGACAGACTCAAATCTTTATAGACAATACAGTAACACACGGACCTCAACTCAATGGCATACATCGGATATATCTCAGACTAAGATAACCACACCAACTTTTCAAAACAAGACCAAATAGCTATTTAGCAAATAATTGTAAACTGGTGCATGTGACAAGACAACTATGACAAGCAAGGGGTTAACAACAGTCCACACTCACTAAACAAGTCAAACACTAACAATGCAATGCAAGTGCCCTCAAAGAAAGTAATCCCATATTTCACACTCAATGATGTTTTCATATTTAACCTGGGGACTATGCAAAAATGCTCACTCTCATAAAAGATATTCATGCATGATGAGTAATACTAGAAGCTTGCCCTATACTCATGACTCAAACCTTCAACTAAGTAGGCTAGAATCACTTTAGGACTTTCTTGGCTTGAAGGTAGGCTCTAGGGCTTTGATAGTATTTTTGGAAAATAGTGACTAAAGGCGCTCCTTGAAACTGCTTTTTTCTACGCTTTTGCCCTACCAACTTTGTTACTTTTACCTTATTCTCCCTTTTTCCTATTTCAAGTTTTTTTGGGTGCTTTCTTATCATTTTTCAGCTTTTTTCCTTATTTACATACTTCATTTTTCTTTTTAGCTCTCAATTAAGACATCTTTCATTTTTCTTGCACCTAGTACATGATTTTTCTCATTTTCTCCGTATTCCTAACTCACCCCCTTATTTTTATGCATTACCCTTACATCAGTCATCCTCAACTTAGCGTCTTATCCTGTTTGGAGGTGCATAATATCAATCCTCTAAACCAAGGCCACTTTTAGTAGCGACCCTCAACTTAGACGTTTTTACCTCAGTCAAGGTACACAATGTTCAAGGAAAGACTAGGGCCAATTTCATGATTTTTCAGTTGACAAGGCTAGGTTAATCAGGTGTTCTCAAAGAATAGGTACATGTTAGGCTCAAACATTAGGAATAAGGGATATATCATTAATTGGTTGGTTATATTTAATTTAGGCTAAAGTGGACTATTTAAGAATAATGGACTAAGATCCTTTCCTAATCCAATTAATCTACAATCTAACTTAGAGTAATAGTGAAATTTCTAAATTAGTACAAAATACATGAATTTATCAAATTATGCTCACAATCACATGGCACTGCATACATTATCAACAAAAGACTCGCAGATCATTCTTTTTATCTCAATGTAGCCTCACTTATCGAAATGAATATTGTCTGACACCTAAACAGGCATGGTTACTATCTAACTACTTAATTAAAATTTTTTATGGGTATCATTTTTCAAACAAACATCTTCATATGGTGTTCATTGATCTCGAGAAGGCATACGACAAAGTCCCAAGGGATGTCTTATGGAGGTGTCTAGAGGTGAAAGGTGTCCCAGTGGCCTATATCAGGGCGATTAAGGACATGTACGATGGAGCCAAAACTCAGGTGAGAATGGTGGGAGGAGATTCTGAGTATTTCCCTGTTGAGATGGGACTCCACCAAGGATCTGTGTTGAGCCCTTTCTTGTTTGCCTTGGTGATCGATCAGCTGACACGTTCTGTTCAGGAGGAGGTACCATGGTGTTTGCCTTTTACAGATGACATCACACTGATTGACGAGACTCGGACTAAAGTTAATGATAGGTTGGAGGCTTGGAGACACGCCTTAGAGTCCAAAGGATTCAAATTGAGCAGGACTAAAATTGAATACTTGGAGTGCAAGTTCTGTGTTGAAAGGGCTGAGGCAAACTCTGATGTGAGGCTTGACACTCAACCTATCCCCAAGAGAGAAAACTTTGAGTATTTGGGGTCCATTATCCAGAGTAGTGGCGATATCGACGAAGATGTCACACACCATATTGGGGCATCTTGGACTAAATGAAGGCTTGCTTTAGAGTATTGTGGGACATGAAGATATCACCAAAAGTCAAAGGTAAGTTTTACAAAATGGTGGTTAGACCATCGTTGTTGTATGGAGTGGAGTGTTGGCCAATTAAGAAGGCACATGTTCAAAAGATGCATGTCGCAGAGATGAGGATGCTAAGATGGATGTGTGGCCATACCAGGAGTGACAAGGTTAGGAATGAGACCATCTGAGATAAGCTAGAGGTAGCCCCGGTGGCTGAAAAGATGAGGGAAGCGAGACGGTGATGGTTTTGACATGTACAGAGAAGGAGTATCGATGATCTTGTTAGGAGGTATGAGAGGTTGATTTTGGGAGATACTCAGAGGGGTAGAGGTAGACCGAAGAAGTACTGGGGGGAGGTGATTAGACAGGATCTGATGAAACTTGATCTTACTGAGGACATGACCTTAGATAGAAAAAAGTGGAGGTCACGAATTATAGTAGCAGGCTAATGGTAGGGTTAGGCATTTCATGTTTTCTCATTACCTGTTATATCATGTGTTAGTTTACCTTATTTACATACTGTCTTTAATAATTACTCTTTTTTGTTCCCTTCCTTCCTTTTTGTTATATCTAGTTCGTTCTTACTTACGGGTTTTGAGACGAGGGTTCCCTGGAAACACCCTCTCTACTTCTATGGTAGTGGTGAGGTCTGCGTACTTTTTACCCTCCCCAGACCCCACTTGTGGGATTATACTGGGTATGTTGTTGTTGTTTATCACTTTTCAAACAAACATAAAAACATGCTATATGCCACAAGTATTGGTACTATATAATACAAATATTATCTAAATATTCTAAACATGCTGGTTCAATAGGAAATAAATATCCACAGGGAAAAAAAATACAACCAAGAAAACCTAGGGATAACAAATTGTGGTAGTTGTGGACCCATAAGCTACTCAGACTTCACTGAGGCATATAACAACCCACACCCTATCGAAAATATTAATTGTCCCTAATGCACAAATCAAAACAAAAATAGAACATAAGGTGTTAAAAAAATGCCTGGATGCCTAAGCGCTAGGTCCACCTTGGGTTGCCTCCCAAGTTTTCCTGATTTATTATCGCGGTAATAGATGGATGGAGTACTCAGACATCCTCTAACATTTGTGCTCCCTTATTGCCGAACTTTGCCTCCTTCTGGCGCCCCTCAGTCTTTTTTCGATCTAGAGCTATGGCGCTTGTCATCATGACTCTTTGAATTTGATCCAGATGCATTGACATAAGTTCAAACTATTGATGAAGTTGTTTGGTTGCCACTGAGAGTTGTTCCACCTTATGGTTTATCTTGGCAATGTCGGACTTGATATCCCTCAAAATCTCATCTTGGGTAGTTTCCCTCTTTAATAACTTCTCAAACATCCACTCGAGTTTAGAGTCCTTATCTCCCATATCACGATTGTGTGGGGGTACATAGCGTTTATTCATCCTGTCATCCTTGTGACACCAATGCTTCATATGACGGCTTGCTTGAATGTCCCCTAGCTTTATTAGCTCTTGTGTCTTCTTCATTAGCATCTCAAGATTAGCTTTGTTCGCAACAAGCGTACTAAGGATATCTGCATTTATTTTTGCTTGGTTAGAACTCACGCCAGTAATTCTTGCATGATCTATTAGATTTCTATTCCTGGGCTCCCATACATGTTTTGATTTAGCTAGTATGTTCAAGTGCTAAGAAATTTTTATGAATGGTTGTTCCACAAACAGACTTCCCAAGAAGGCATCGGCATATGCTTGATTATTAGCATCTAGAGCTTGGTAGAAATTCTCCACTAGGAGATTCCCTGAAATTTCATGGTCAGCTGATCTCCTCAAGCATTTATTAAAATGCTCCCATGTGGAGAGGATTCAATCACCAGTGAATTGCTTAAAATAGTGGATATGGACTTCCAAATTGAGCCTATTTGGCTTAAGGTAGTACCTAGCTATGAATGCTCTCTGCTATTCTACCCAGTTAGTGATTGAACTCTGTGGGAGCACAGATTGCCGTAATGCAGCATTGCTCGTAAGAGACAATGGGAAGATACAAAACCCACATCATACATAGAAAACTTTTGTGTCCCCATCGCACTCTTACAAATAAATGGCACATTGTGCAAGTGGCTGTGTGGATCCTCAGAAGGTAAGACTGCAAATACTTCACAGTTCTGCAGCATTGAAGTAACCCACTCGAGACTGTAAACTTTGTTGCAGGTAGTGGTGGCAACATAATAGCTCCAGCTACCTCCATAGCCATAAGATTCAACCTATACTAATTCCACTGTTAAGCATTGGCATTGAAATCTTGAGGCTGTGGAATGTCTTCCAAAAGAGGTGGATTCTTATTCGGATCTTCCACAATATTATTCTTATTCAACACTGCATTGGTCGTGTTGTTTGCATTTCTTGGGCCATTCTTTTAGAAGTTCTGTGCATCTCTGGATCAAATGGAGTTAAGGGTTTGTTTTGACTCCTAGTGTTGGGTATACACTACTCGTACACCCTAAAAAAGAGAAAAATCAAGAAACAAAAGTAAAATAAAGGGAACTAAGGATTAACACTCGAAATACTAATGAATTCACTAAGTCTAGCCATATTCCCTTGCAACAATGCAAAAATATTAATATTTCCCGAGTTACACCTCCTTTTTAAGGGATAAAGCGATCGTTGTCATAATAAAGAACCTAATTAAGTTTAGGATCAATCCCATAGGGAATACATAGATTCATAAGAATTCACCAACATGCAATCCGAGTAATTAATCAACTTAATTCTCCAAAGCGGGGGAGGGGGAAGGGGGTTACAATAATCAATGAGTAAATAAATTCAATTAATTATCACAAGAGAAAAATCAATAATAGAGAACAACTAAGGTATTGTGTTCCCCATGATTCCCCAACTCAGTATCACCGGATAAACTTATTCTTGTCTAGTAGATAGCATACAGAATGGTAATTTAAGTTCCCTTTGGTCAAAGGTGAGAGGCTAATTTCATTATGCGACTTGGCCCATCTCCATAGTGTGCATTACTAACCATTACCTATTAGTCACAGTACAACCTCTCCTTGGCCCCGTTTGGTTTATTAACTGAGAACACATCAATCGAATCCTATTAATTAATATCTTTTCCTATTCATTACTACCTTGTTTTAGTCAGTAACACTAAGCGAGTTCTAATGATAGCCACCATCAGAAAATGTTTAAAATGAAGAGAGTTAATTTATACATGCATATACACTTTTAATGACTTATGAATTATCCTATTTTACTTTTTTAGTTCTTCATGGTTCCCACAACCTAAGTTATGGATTTAACTAATCATGTTATGTGTAGATGAAGAGATTATGAATTGGGAAGATATAATTAAAAACTTGCAAAATTGAATTAAGAACATGAAAATCCAAAGTCAATAGAAATCACAAGCTTGTAGATCAAATTACACCATAAGTGTTCCCAAAGGCTCTCTCACAAATTTCTCTCTAAGAATATTGAGTTCTCTAGGAACCTAACCTAAACTACACAAAACTGACGTGAACTAATGGGAACTTATGAAAAATAACCTAAAAAACCTACTTATAATAATTAAAAATAAGTCCCAAACAAATTAGAAAAATTGGTCGGCACACTATACGAAAGCTACTTTGTGGTCCATATTGTCTTCTACGGCTCTTAGTAGGGGTCTCATAGTCGCCCGCTAAATGTTTGGACTTCACTTCTACGACACCCACTTAAGACTCATAAAGGATTTCACGACTCGTAAAGGAGGTTTCGTCTTATAACATTCCTACAAGTCCACTTCTCTAATTCTCAGTGCACGAAAGATATTCTACGACTTGTAAACTGCTCCACGACTCGCCTGCATGTTCGTAGACATCAACTTCAACAAATAGTCCCTTACTAATCATTCTCAAGAAACCTTTCTATGACTCATAGAATGATGTACTACCCATATACTATCTCATATAATAGCAAAAACTAGTAACTTCTTCAATTTTTCCCCAAATCATAGCCAACCTATAATCCTGTAAATATAAACACACAAACTCATATAACCCAAAAATATCACATTGAGAACACATAAAATCTTAAGTTTTAAGCATCAAAAGTGTTGTATTTTGGATCATATCAAGTATCTGGTGCATGTCCCATTTACTTTTCCCATTCGCGGGCCTCACTGTCGCGTTTGCGGAGTCTATTACTATGGACCTTTGCATTCATGGACCTCAGCTCTGCATTCACGAAGGATTAATCCCCCCCAGCCTCTGTATTCACAGATAAGACTCAACATTCGCAGAGTATTAATGATGCCTGAATAGTTTTAGTTTTTAAAATCGTGATTTTTTAAACCCTTTCCACCATTTTTGACATTCAAAACATCATTTTATTGATGATTTTCAGGGGTTTTCAAGATAAATTGATTGGGTAACTATTTTTTAACCTACATCAACTGTTTCCATTGATTAATTTGTGTCTTTAACTTATAATCTTGGGGTTTAATGGTGGAATTTGGGGATTTTTTTTGATATTTATTTCTAATCTTTAATTGATGATTTCTCTCAACTTGACTCCATTTTCAAAATAATTTTCACTATTGAATTCCTTGTTATTTGGTAAACATTTTCATGTATTAATTTTTAGATTTCATCTAGTTTTTTTGGCATAGAATTTTGACCCTTTTTCCCTTTTTCTCTAAATTGATCTATTTTAATGTTATTAGATTCATTATGTTATTGTAATAGTATACTTGAATAGCTTTTGGTGATTCAGAATATCGTAAGAAGGGAAAAACTTTGTACTTGTCTTGATTGGGACTTTATACAAAGCAAGCGGAGTTTTAATCTTTTGTTAAGTATGATTGAACCTTGTATGCTCCTATGTGTATGAAATTGATTACTTTGGGATAGATGGTATAATTATAGACTTTGATCATGAGATTTCATATTGAATAGTCATTCTTTTATAATTAGAGATGATGTATAATTAGAGATGAGATTGATATATTGATACAATGATGACATCGATGTTTATATTGAGATGAGTTTGATACAAGGAGACTGTGGTGAAATTGCGATCCTTGTGACATTTAATACCAAGATGAAATTGATATTTTGCATATTGAATATACTATTATATGTGCATTAATACTTGTGATGGCTATGACGAAGAGATGAGTAAGGTAACATATGGGTTGGTAGTTGAGGTCTCTACCGGTTGAGCCAAGGTCAATGCCGACAGATCGAGGCTATTCCCAGATGGGTATGAGGTTATTCTCGGACGGGTGAGCCTTGCTTGAGGTCATTACCGGCAATGATCATAGATATATGGTATATGTGCGACCACCATAGATTCTGATCTGAGGCATATGTATGATCAGTGGATATGTATCGTAGGGCAGACATGCATCATGTTTATTTGACATTGCGTTGCATTATTACATCTCATGGCACTCACTCCATCTCTTATTACTTTGGCTTGCTATTATTGTATAAAATGTTTACGAGACTTGATATCTAGTACCATTTGACTTGTTTATAGTTGGACCCCTTTGGGAGGTGATTCTCTATGATGAGTCTACCTATATCCTTGTGATTTCTTTGTGTTTTATACTTTATGCTGGGACTTTTATGATTACAGGTTTGTAGTTCGATGAGTATGTAGTTGGGTGTTAAGGAGTACTTGTGTTTTTCATTGTTTTATCTTGGGTTAGTTCTATTTGCTAAGTATCCTATTATTTGGTTCTCACTCGTTGCTATGTTCTTGTAGGTTGTGATCCCGGTCCACCCTACTAGACTCCTTTTTGTTAGATCGAGCTTTTGGATTTTTCATGAGGTAGTTGCTTATATCCCCAGCAGGCCTATGGAGATTCCACTTTCTTTTTATATGTTATGTTCTATTTGAGGACCAAACATTTGAGACATGTATTTCATTTTAAAATTTTGAAGCTAGAGGCTCGTATATGTAACATCAGTCTTGGAAAACTTTTTAGTTTTGTTTAGTACATTTATTTATTCTATTTAGACTATTCATCTTCCGATATTATCATGATTTTGGGTTTTTAAGTATTGGGCTGACTTACCTTGGTGGGTTAGGTGAGTGTCATCACACTTAGTTTTCGGATCATGACATTGACTTAGTATCGAATGAGGCTTGAGTGAAGAAGAATATTCCAAAGATCTGTATATGAATACTCTTGTCTCATAACTATGTGCACCTGGTTTATATGCCTATATGGTTTATCTAGTGGATCAACATATAGCCTTATGGTTTGATAATCATCGAGATAGGGTAGAGTGCATAGGGTAAGGTTTAGTCTACCCTAGCAAGTAGACTACTCTTTCTCCAGTGTAGAGGCAACATCGAAATTTCTTGGAATAGCTTGCATGGTCTTATTACTAGTTATGGTCCTATTCTCACATATGTATCTATGCTATGTTAAGAAATATGTTATAATGCTTCCATCTACAATTTTGAATGACGTTTTGATCATTCATTATATTGAGATTTGACTCCTTGTTATAATTATGCATGTTGTTATTATGATACGACACTTCTTATTGCATTGCATGCCTATATACTTAGTACATCTCAATGTACTAACTCATATTCTTTGCCTACATGATATCACTATGCAGGAACAGGCGACAACACTACTCCTCACTATTGTTACTAGATTGGACACTCCATATGAAGACTTTGGTTAGTTCCCCTACTTTAGGAACAAGCCTTTATATTCATGCTTATGTCATTATTATGTTGAGGCACTTGTATTTTCTTTCTATTCTAGAGGATGTGCTAAGGGCATGTTCTATTCCGCTTCAAGATCTAGTTTTCTAGAGGTATGTATAGGCATACTGATAAAATTCCCTTTAATAGGAGGTTTTTGGACTTCTATTCTAGCTTGATATTAGACTTGAATTCTGCTTTCTTTTCTCATGATTATGCTTTATTACTTTATATATGCTTATATTATGCTAAGAGGCTTGGACGTGGCACCTTTGGGTTCCACATGTGGTTGAATAGAACAATACTCAACAGATACTCAATGGCAAGAAATAAGCTCAACTCAATATGATATGCAAGTTTAAAATAAAATAATATTTCTCAAATCGATTCAATCATATTCAATTATAATCAAATCAAATTGATTATCATTATTAGGGAGTTTTTCTAATTGAGAACCATCACCATACGAGTGACTGATGATATAACACTTTTCATTGTTGTTGCCGCAACTGTCCAATAACGTGCAATAGCAAGGAATGGTCAACCTCAATGGATCTAATAAAAGGTCCTCTTTTGGGACAACAGAGGCAAGACCTCTACCCTACTACGAAACATAATCTATGAGATTTGAGTTATTTGTACTCCTGCCAAAGTTGCTACTCAATACTACTCCAAACACATGTGCTTATATCTATTAACATTTCAAAACACCACATCAAGTCTCAATGTACCTTTTCATTAATTCAATTTCATCTCAATCTATCATGCTCTTTTATTTAAAATATGCTTCAATAAGTCATTCACATCTCATCAAAGTTTATTTTCTCAAAGACAATCTTTTGGACATAATAAAATACATAGAAAACTATCCTCTTTACTAAAAAATATGTATAGCATTGATTGAAAAAAATAGTTTATATAATGCCTAAAAATCATAAATTCAACATCAAATAATGCATAGAATCATGATTGTCAACTCAACTAAGGTTCGCAGAAAAGTAACCATGAATAATAATTTAGTAAAAAAATAATAATAACTTCAATGCATAATTATATAAAACTTAATAGAAGCATTAACTCAATCAAAATTCAAAACTAAATTTTTTTACTCAACACAACACTGAATTAAAATGAAATCATAAAAGTTGGGCACATGGACAGATTTAATTCAATGCTATGATAGCTTTACATACTAAAAACATAAATATCTCAATCAACATTTAAAGAACTTTGGTGAAATGCTTGAACTCTTGCTTTTCTCCTCTCTAATTTTTCTCTCAAGTAATTCTAGTATAATTAAAAGAGAAAACCTATTGTGTATTTATGAAGGAACTAAAATAATCCCAAAACGCCGAAGATTTTATGAGAAAAATAGGAAAAGGTGAATTTATCTTTCGTAAAACTGTCGGGGTGAACCATGAGGACCCATCTAAGAGTAGTGGTTCACTTTATGGTCCATAAAAGGCATTCTCGCGGAACTTGAGAAAAATTTGGCCTTGGGTCTACGACTAAGGTTTTACTGGTCGTAAACCCTTGTATGGGTCATACAGTTCCCTCGTGGATACTGGGCATGATTAAGGAGTTTTAAAGTTTGGGTCCATGATCACCTTTTATGGGTCGTGGACCCTTATACGAGTTCATCGTGTTAATTCATGAAAAAGATATTGAATTTTATTTTAGGAGTAAAAGAACCAAGCCTATTCTATAGTTGATAGAAAGGAATAAGGGTCATAGGCCTTACTCTTAGACTAAGTCTTACCACAGGGCCCATCCATAAGCCTCATCTATACTACATGTAAGAATCTATGGGCCATAGAATCTATCCATAGATAGAGGCTCAAGAGTCAAAGCAATTCTTTGTGTTTGAGGAATCTAAGAAATAAGTCTGTAACTCATGGAAGATATAGCAACTTGTAGACATGGCTCGTAGTCACTAACAGTCTTCTGCTCATTTTCCAGAAATTTTTAGGGTCAAAAATAGGAAACTTTTTGAGGTATTACACGGCGTCTTTAGGCTCTATTTGGAAATAGTAATTGTGATAAGTTTCAATCTAAGATTGGAATGTTCTTGGTTATTTAGAGAATGTGGACAATGATCCACAGTAGTCTTGTAATAGCAATTGATATGAAGATTCTCAATAGGCTTATTCTAAATTATTACTTTTAAATAAATATTATCAAGAGTTCTTATTTGCAGTTTAAGGTTCCATCTTTGTACTTCTTTATTTGATGACTCATCTTACTATATGAGTTGACGTACAAATTGCGATTCTATTGCTATCATCATTATCACTGAGAAGGCTTCATCTATAGTTTGAAGTCTGAACTCTATGCCAACCATTATAGAGTTCGAATTTGTTAACATTACTATTATTGGGAAGCTTTATTTGCAACTCGAGGTTCAGACTCTATCCAACCCTTACAGATAACAGAGTCATCGATACTTTTAAGGGGTTCTGCTTGGTCCTACCCTAGTTCATTATCTTAGCATAGCATTTCTATGTACTTTTTGAGATTATGGGGGGTCGTCTGAGTCATTACTTTAACTTGCGCATTAGTGTATCTTTTAGATTTTGTGGGGGCTCAATTAGGTTTAGTTAGCTTCCTTACATTCATTTGTTTTCTTACACTCATATGCATTCCATTACTAATTTATTTTCTTGAATGTTTGTGTTATATTTTAGCATTTCTTGTTGCTTTTAATTATTCTACTCAATTGACCTGTGATGCCTACTGGGAACCTATTATTTTTTATGGAATGTGTTGGCCTTAATGTGGAAGTTTGAGAATAAGCATATTGCACATGGACCCCACATGGTCCGTGTGATGCTTCACAGTCCGTGTGGTGGATCGTATGGTAGACTTGGCCTTGAAAATCCACATTGTTTAGACAAGGCATTTCACACGGACACTCTCATGGATTATATAGTCCTTCATGATCTGTGAGGCCTTCTGCATATGTGGCAGAATGAAAAATTTCTAAGTAGTGGATCACCGTCTCGGAACTTGGTTGTTGCAGAATTTTTCTAAGTGATGCTTCACAGAGGAGGCATACAAATGGTATGCCTTGCTATGGATCGTGATGCCTTCCATATGGATGCCTATGTTGAATTTTTTTAAGTATGGAATCACCGTATCGGACATTCGTCAATAAGAATTTCTCTAAGTGTTGCATCACGGAGCAAGTTACAGTCTATATACCCTTACATGGACCATATATCGTTCCTTGAGACCCTGGCAACATTTTTTTCTACTCATTTCATTAATTACATTTTCTTAATTATCGTTTCTCCTTAGGGTCTTTTATGACTTTTTATACTATCTAAAGACATTTAAATGACCTATACTCTAATTTCCTCATTCACATTCACTCCTACACTTACATTTATATTGAACTCTCTCTTAAGAACTCTCTCAAAGAATTCTTGTGAAGAACAAGCTTGGAAATCAAGAGAAGACTCTTTCCTTCATCAAATTTCTTCTTGAATCTTCTCCATTAACTAAAGTATGTGGGATTGATTCTTGGTCCATTTCAACCAAGAAGACCCAAACTCTTTTTACTCTTGATTTATGAGAATTTTTCTTACTTTAATTATGAGTTTTGAAGATTTTGGTTTAATAAATTCAATTGAAGTGTGGGCTTTACTTTATTATTGATTTTAAGTTGATTTAAGCCCTAATATATTGAATTACATGGTTATTATGAATATTTGAAGTTTGATCTACGCATGGGTAATCAATATTATGATTTGGATGCAGATTTTGCTTATGCATTTAAGTGAATTTCATATTCAATTGTTGATTAAGATTGAATATGTATTGTCCATTGATATACACATATCACTCATAACATATGCATTCATGAACATTGGATTTTACGAAAACTATGAAGTGGTTTAAGCCCTCATATATTTTATGTAATGAATTTGTGAGTTAAGATCACTCATATGGTTATGACAAGAATGTGATCACATTAATGTCTATGATATTGGCTCTTTGAGCATATTGGGTGTTTACACCTCATTTGGAAATTGTGAATGGTCTATTCCTATGCATGAAAAGTATGATTTGGATTGTGATTTGGCATTTGAGCTTAAATACGAATTATTATGAATGATGTTTGGGTTTTTAAGCCCAAGTATGTATTGAAATGATTTGAAATGACTTGCATCTCTTTTGAAAGTATGTATATGTGTATGTGTTCTTGTGGGGTGATGAATTAGCACCAATGGATTGGGAGTTTTAAGGTAAGGGCCCTCCCTTTTTTCTTGAATTATGTGCCAGCATAGGCAAATGTTTATGGTGACCTTAACTGAAATAGGCGGCACACAAGGTGTGGTTACAACATTTATATTATATGATAAAATTGTGAAAATCCTATCCGAAATGGGAGGCTTATAAGGAAGGTCACTTCTCCGAAATGGGAGGCCTGTAAGGATAAGTGTGATTTACCTTTGGCAAGTAGACCAACTCTTTTCCTTTGGCAAGTAGACCAACTCTTTTCTAGTGTGGGGATAACATCGGGAATCCAAGTAATAGCTTGCTTGATCGTATATGTCGGTTGAGGTCTCATCCCCTCTTATATAATATTTTGCACTTTATGCATCATGGATTTCATGGCATATTATTATATTACTATTACTTGGATATATACTTCTTTTTATATTATCTGCCCTTACCATCAAATATTGATTACAGGTTTGATAAGTCATATCCATTGTATGCTGATGTGCCATCAAAATACGATACTTTTGATGCTTAAAATTCGAATTTTTTGTGTTTTCTCAATGCAATGTTAGTTGGTTTTATGTGTTTTTGTATTTATATTTGCAGGATTACAAGTTGGCCATCATTTTGGGGAAAGTTACAGAAGTTGCTGAAGATTTATTGTTATATGAGACCCTCTATGTGTTGTAGACCATTCTATAGGCCATA
Source organism: Solanum clarkiae (assembly GCA_011800125.2). Lineage (NCBI taxonomy): Eukaryota > Viridiplantae > Streptophyta > Magnoliopsida > Solanales > Solanaceae > Solanum > Solanum clarkiae. The sequence goes on from JAABOM020061149.1 coordinate 56,195, forward strand.
GGGAGGTTTCATGAAGATTTCTGGTGATGGGATAATTTTTGAAGTTCATTCTACGAACATGCAAATGAGTCATAGAAGAGTTTACGAGTCGTAGATGAGGATTCATGCCCTCAGGATCAGAGAACTGGACTTGCAGTCGTAGATGAGGATTCGTTCCCCGAGGATCGGAGAAGAGGACTTGCAGGAATATCATCAGACAAAACCCTCTTAATGGGTCGTAAACCAGTTTATGAGTCATAGAGGGGTGTCGTAGAGTTGAATTCCAAAATTCTAGTAACTCAGTACGAGACCTCGATTACGAGCTGTAAACTTCACTAAGGGTCGTAAAGAGCTTTCGTATGGCGTGCCGACCCATTCTCCTATTTTGTTTAGGATTGAATTTAATTATTATAAATATGTCTTTAGGTTATTTTCAGAAGTTTTCGCCTAGTACTCAGAGAACTTAATATTTAAAGAAAGAAAATTGTAACAGACTCTTTGAGTAGACTTGTGGTTAAATTTGATCTTAAAGCTTGTTATTCTTATTAACATTGGATTGCTTGTTCTTAAATCTATTGTGTAAGTTTTTAATTATGTTTTCACAATTTATAATTTCTGCATCTACACATAGCATAAGTAGTCAAATCCACAACTATGGTTGTAGGAACCATGAAGAACTAACAAAGTGAAAGCGGATAATTCACAATTCTCGGAAGGTGTATATGCATGTATTAATTAACTCTCTTCGTTTTACATACTTTCTAATGGTGGTAACATTAGAACCTGCTTAGTGTTACTGACTGAACCAAGGTAGTAATAAATAGTAAAAGAGATTAATTAATAGGATTCGATTGATGTGCTCTCGTCTAACCATCCACTGGGCCAAGAGGAGGTTGTACTAGGAATAAGAGGTAATGCTTAGTAATATACACTATGGATATAGGCCACAACTCACATAGTGAAATTCTCCTCTCGCCTTTGACCAATGAGGTTTTAGTGCCCCTCGAGCAAAGCGCCAAGTGCGCGCCTTAGTTCATTTTGTGTGCAGTTTTTCCTGTCCGGTCCAAGGGGGTGGTAGGGCTTGGATATTCCCTAACAATGGTCTCTCATTACACATGTATTAAGTTCTATATAAGCATGATTTTACTTCAAGTATCATGCATACATGTTATACTGTTATTATGCTATCCATTGCTTATAATATTGCATTTTGACTATGTTGTCTGCATTGCATCCTACATACTTAGTACATTCAAATGTACTAACGCATACTCTATGACTACATGATGTCACCATGTATGAACCGGAGCCCTACTTAATTATCCTCCTCCACGTGGCTTGTACAATATCTCTCAAGCTTGTTAGTGAGTCTTGCATTCCGAGGGGCGATGCTTATGATTTCCTTCTATGTCCTAAGACTATCTTCCCTTTGTATATATGTTGACTATGAGCGTGAGTCCAATACCTTGTCTTGGCCCAAGCTAAGTATCTATGTTTTTGATGTGTTGTTGGACATATTTGTATTATGCTTTGAGTTTTGACTCTCTCTTGACTCTTGATGTTTAAGATATGAGAATTATCCCTTATCCCCATTTGTCCCTATCTACTATATTATGTTGTATTTTATTGCTTCCACGACCAAGGATGTGTAATGATATGTTAAGAGGCTAGCTTGGGGTCCCTTTGGGTTCCCCATACGTCGTGGCACATCTAGGCCTTAGGCTTGGGTCGTGAAATGGGTACCATCAAGTAAAGGTGAGGGAGTGTGACATTCCCAAGACAACCTTTTGGTCTAGGTATGGGCATTATAAGTTTGTTGTGATGTCCTTTGGGTTGACCAATGCGCCGGCTATCTTCATGGATCTCATGAATAGGGTATTCAAACCCTACCTTGATTCATTTGTTGTGGTCTTCATTGATGATATTTTGATCTATTGACATTTTGAGAAGGAGCACATGGGTTATTGGAGGGTAGTGCTACAAAGATTGAGGGAAGAGAAGTTGTATGCCAAGTATGAGAAATGAGAATTTTTGTTAAAAGAGGTTGCCTTCCTAGGTCATGTGGTGTCGGGGGATGGTATTAAGGTGGATCCTAAAAAGATGGATATGATTAGGAATTGGCCTAGACGATTAACCCCGTTGAATATTAGGAGCTTCTTGGGCTTAGCGGGTTACTATCAGAGGTTTGCGAATGGGTTCTCTTGTATTGCTTCTCCCATGAACAAGTTGACTCAAATGAAAGCTAAATTTGTATGGTCCGACGAGTGTGAAAATAGTTTCCAAATATTGAAAGATAAGCTTGTGTCGGCTCCTATATTGTCACTACAGGAAGGGATAGAAGGATTCGTTGTCTATTATGATGCTTCAAAGATTGGTTTGGGTTGTGTGTTGATGTAAAATTGTAAGGTGATAGCCTATGCTTCTAGAAAACTCAAAGTGCATGAAAAGAATTATCCTATCATGATCTTGAGTTAGCCGTCATGGTCTTTGCTTTGAAAATTTGGCATTACTATTTGTATGAGGTTCATATTGATGTGTTTACCGATCATAAGAGTCTCAAATATGTATTCACTCAAAAAGATCTCTACTTGAGGAAAAGAAGGTGGTTAGAACTTCTTAAGGGTTATGATATGATGTGCATTATCATCCGGGTAAGGCTGATGTTGTACCGGATGCTTTAAGTAAGGTGTCTATGGGTAGCCTAGCTCATGTTGATGGTGTGGGCGTAAAGGTGGCTTAAGAGGTCATCAGTTGGCTAGATTAGGGGTTAGGTTAGAAGAGGTTAATAATGGTGGTGGTGGTGGTGTTGATGGTTCTAAATCTTTATTGGTTGAGGAGGTGAGAGCTAAGCAAGATCATGACCCTACTTTTTTAGAAGTAAAGGTAATGGTAAAAGATGGTAAGGTCGAGTTTTTCTCCCGAGGGAGAGATAGCGCCCTTAGATACCAAGGTAGGTTGTGCGTGCCTTATGTTGATGGCTTGAAGGAAAATATTCTTGATAAGGCTCATGGTTCTTCCTATTCTGTTCACCCCGATTCTACTAAGATGTATCGAGATTTGTGAGAGGTGTATTAGTGGGGAGGCATGAAGAGGGATATTGCCAAATTTTTCTCCGATTGCCATAGTTGTCAACAAGTCAAAGCCTAATATCAAAAGATGGCTGGCCTAACCCAAGACATAGAGATTCCTACTTGGAAGTAGGAAGACGTTAATGTACATTTTGTGGTTGGGTTGCCCAAGATTAGAAAGGGTTTTGATTCCATATGGGTTATGGTTGATAGGATGACAAAATTGGTTCACTTTCTACTAGTTAAGACTACATATGGGGATGAAAATTATGCTAGGTTCTACATTCATGACTTGGTAAGGTTGCATGGGGTTCTTTTTTCCCTCATATTGGATCGTGGTGCACAATTCACTTCACACTCTTATAGGTCCTTCCAAGGAGGTCTTGGAACCAAGGAAAAGCTTAGTACATGGTTTCACCCCCAAACAAATTACCAAGCCTAAAGAACTATCAAAACACTTGAGAACATGCTTAGGGCTTGTGTATTAGAGCTTAAGGGTAGTTGAAATGATCATCTTCCATTGATTGAGTTTGCATATAACAATAGCTATCATTCAAGCATTGGTATGACTCCTTTTGAGGTCTCTATGGTAGACATTGTAGATCACCGATTGGGTGGCTTGAGGTTGGAGATGTGGCTTTGTTGGGTCCGGATCTGGTTGTGGATTGTATGGAGAAGGTAAGGATTATTAGAGAAAGGTTGAGAACATCCCAAAGTCACTAAAAGTCTTACGCCAATGTGAGAAGGAGGGAGCTTGAGTTTAAGTTGGTGATTGGGTCTATTCGAAGGTATCACCCATGAAGGGTGTGGTCCATTTTGGTAAGAAGAGAAAGTTGAGCCCTTGATATGTGGGTCCTTATCGGGTGATGAGGAGGATTAGTAAGGTGGCCTACGAGTTGGAATTGTCTGGTGAAATGGAATTGGTTCATTTGGTGTTTCATGTGTCAATGTTGAGGAAGTGTGTGGGTGATCCTAATGTTATTTTGCCTCTTGATGTTGTGGGGTAAGTTGAATACAACTTGACATATGAAGAGGTTCTAGTATAGATCTTGGATAGACAAGTGAAGAGGTTGAGAACAAGGATGCTGCTTCCGTTAAGGTCCTTTGGAGGAATCAGCAAGTCGAAAGTCCTACAAGGGAGGTCAAAGCGGACATGCAAAAATGATATCCTTATCTCTTCCATCCTATTCAAGCCTACGGTAATAATTATAAGTTTTCTATGTGATTTCATGTATCATGTTCCATCCCCTAAGTCATTTGCATGCATTTATGTTTATATTGACCAAGTTCATGATGGTTTTACACTTATATTGAGATTTTGAAAATGATGTTTTATGTTTGTAGTTGCATTCTTGTTGGGCTAATTTCTTCATTATTACTCTTCTTATATACGTTTCTTTGACATTAGGGGATGAATGTTCCCAAAGGGGGAGATATTGAAACAACCCCAAAAAGTGTCTGAAAATATGCCTCGAAAGTGCCCGGAATCGTAATTTTCATATATCTGAAAATCCAACTTCATATTCATGATCAGAGGGTTAAATTTTGTGGAAAATCGGTCTAACCCCGATTTAAGAGCAACCGTAGAAAAAATTAAAAATTGCAACAATGCGATTTCCAGTGAGGTTTCCGTGCCCCGGGAGCGCCTCAGTTCATTTTGTGTGCAGTTTTTCTTGTCCGGTCCAAAACTTTTGGGTCTTGGACTTAAGTGTTCCCCTACATGAAAATACCTATACTTATCCTTATTTTACCATCATCTCATCCAAGGCATTCCCAAATACTCTGTCAAGCACTTACACAATATTCATCTCCAAATTTCAAGTCCCAAAACTCATCTGAATCTTAAGGTTCTCATTCAAGTTTCAAGTCTCCGTATCCAATTTTCTTCAAGGATTCTCCAAAGTCAAGGCATGTGGGTTTCTTTAATGGATTCCTTTCATCCATGATGCCCAAGCTTCTTTTACTTCAAATTGCATGATTTAAAGTTGATTTATTCATGGGTCTTACTTATTATGAATTTCATTGCACACTATGTTGTGGTGTCATGAAATTATGATTATTTTAGCATGTTTGGATCTATAAGTCTAAGTTATATTGTGAGATTTGATGAAGGGTTTTGATGTGTATTGCTTGAGGTGTTACCAAGTATCTATTGATGGTTTTGCATTGAATTTTCTAGCATGATTACATGCTTGAATTTCATGATTTTACACTAGCACTACACACCTACCAAGTATTTGATAAAATGTCTGGTTATGATTTCTTGAGGAATTTAAGATCCAATGCATGTCTTATGAGTTGAAAGACTATATGATGATGAAAGGAATGTATATGTATATGATATTATCTCTGTACTATTGAGAATTGACCAAGCCTCACTTGGGAGGTTGTAGGCCTGGGTAACTTTGTTGAGGGATTTGAACCTCAATCGCCTCGCTCGGGAGATAGTAAGCCCATGCAACCTTGTCGATGGATTTGTACTTTGTTCGCCTTGCTCGGGAGGTCGTAGGCCCTTTCAATCATGTCGAAAGGTTTATACCTTGATAACCATGTTGGGGTATTTGTACCTCATCAACCATGTTGGAGGGGGGAGGGTTGTATCTCATCAACCTTGTTGGGGGTTTTTACCTCATCAACAAATTGAGGGGCTTGTACCTCATTCTCCTCTCCAAGGAGGTGGTAGTCCTTGGATATTTACTATTAATGGTCTCCCCTTACACCTGTATTATGTTCTATATAAGTATAATTTTACTTCATGCATCATTCATACATGCCATAGTGCTATATGCTTATCCATTGACTATGTTTTGTATTTTGTTTCTGGTGCTTATCACTTGTTGCATTGCATCGTACATACTTCGTACATTCAAACATACTAACGCATACTCTATGCCTACATGATGTCACCATGTAGTAACTGGAGCACCACTTGATCATCCTCCTCCATGTGGCTAGTATGATCTCTCTAAAGCTAGTTGGTGAATCCTCCATTTCGCGGAAAATACTTATGCTCTTATGATTTGTATTATGACTCTCTTTCTTTATTGTACATTTTTTACTATGAGGGTGAGCCCGGTTGCTTGTCTTGGCCCCGGCAAATTTCTATGGTTAGAGGTGTTATTGGACATGTTAAGTATAATGCTATGAGCTTGATTCTCTCTTGACTCTTGATCTTTATGATATGGGATTTGTCCCTTAGCCCCGTTTATCCCTATTTACTATCTCTTGTTGTATTTTACTGCTTTCGCGACCAAGGATGTACAATGATATGTTAAGAGGCTTGCTTGAGGTCCCTTGGGGTTCCCCATATGCCGTGTCACGTCTAGGACCTAGGCTTGGCTCCTGACATTTTTAGAGTGTAGGTGTATTGTATGCCCGATGCTCGGAGTCATGTCAATGCCTTAACTCTGTATGATCCAGAGATCCACATAACTCTAAAAAGTATGGCCCAACATAACATCAACAATGCGTCCAATGCAGCTCTGAATAGGAATAATAATCAGGATATAGGGAGGGAGAACCCACCTTTTTTGGAGGATATTCCATAGGCTCAGATTTCAATACCAATGCTTACTAGTGGAATCAGTACAGGTTGAGTCCTATGGCTATAGAGGTGACTGGAGCTATTGTGTTGACAACACTACCGGCAGACACAAAGTTCAGAGTCTTGAGTGGGTTGGTGTAGATACTGCAGAACCATGGGCTATTTGCGGGCTTACCATCAGAGTATCCTCATAGCCACTTACACAATGTGGCATTTGTTTGTAAGAGTGTGATAGGAATGCAAAATCTATCTATGTATGCGATGGGACTTCGTATCTGTGACACCACGTAAATCCATGCTCTTATGTATCCATGTTTCAAGCTTTATTTGTGTAGGTGGCGAGTATAATAGGGTCATGAGATACTTCTAGTACTTAGACGAGCTCAAAACTTCTGTATGAGTTAAGTTTTAAATGAGCATAACCTTTAGCACAATTGGAACTAGATAGCCCATAATATGTCAAGTGAAATCCCTTTAAGTTATCTTTACAATGCATTTAGTTTCACGTCATATCGAGTTTGGATAAAGGAGTTATGACCGTTTATGTGAGACCCTCCCGTGCAATGAAGCCACACGGGCAGCTTGACAGGCAGTGGAGCTTTGGACTGGCCGTCTGGGCTGTGTTGAGCTAGAAAAGACCATTTTGGTATAAGGCATGTGACATGGCCAGTGGCACAGGTTGTGTAGTTTGCCACTGACCGTGTGGTTGGTCGTGGAGTGTGTGCAAGTGAGGAAGGTAAGCATGGGAGGGCGTTTTGACTAAGTGTTGTGCCATGACCATCTTCACGGGTAGTGGCACACTTCACGTGCCATCAACCTAGGTGTGGGGTTGGCTGGCCACAATTTTCTCCTTTAAGTGTAATAGGACGGACAACTAGACGGACCGTATAGCTTCACAAGGCCCATGAAAGTGGTGCTTCAAAGTGACATTGATGATAACTTTTCCCCAAGTGTGAGCTCGGTTACTTGTCTTGGCCTTCGCTAAGTTCTATGTATAGAGGTGTTATTGGACAAGTTATGAATTATGCTTGAGCTTGACTCTATTTGACTCTTTGATGTTTTATGGTATGAAAGGTTTTCCCTTAGCCCCTTGTACCCTTATTTCTATTATAATTTGTTGTTTTATTGCTTCCGCGACTAAGGATGTATAGAGATATGCTAAGAGGCTAGTTTGGGGTTCCTTTGGGTTCCCTATTCACCGTGTCACATCTATGCCCTATGTGTGGGTTGTGATAAACTTGTTATCAAGGCACTAGGTTAATGGTCCTCGGCATTCAAAACGTCGCATCGATTAGAGTCTTATTTATGGTTGTGTTGTGCACCACAACTTTGAATAAGAGGCTATGAGGCTTTTTAGGAAATGTTTCTCTTCTTCTTACTCTATGTGGTTCTATAGAAGTTGTGGTAAAGTTCCTCCCCCCCTAATGATTGATCATTTCTATGCTATATCATGCCTAACACAAGAGGAAGAAGAGCCCGCACACCCGAGGAACAACTGGATCATGGTGAGCTATGGGATGCTCTCATATTGATAGTTTAAGCCATAGCAAACCAAGTCAACCAAGGGGTCTAAGCCCCTCATTCTTCTTGACACAACCCCAAATAGTGCCCGAAAATGTGCCTCGGAAGTGTCCGGAATCATAATTTCCAAATATCTTAAACTTCGAGCATGATATTGAAAATTTGACTTAATATTCTTGTTCAGGGGAAAATTGAGTGGAAAAAAGGTCCAACTCCAATTTCAGAGCAAATTAATCGCAATGTCAGTTTCCCAAATTTGCACTTTCCAGAGAGGGTTCACGCCCCTGGTGTGACGCGCCTTGGGCATGCCCCTGTGTAATTTTTGTACAGTTTTGTTGCTTGTTCCAAGGTTCTTTGGTCTTGGGCCTAAACCTCCCCATATGTAAAAACACCTATACTTAATCATTTTTCAACCTCATATCATTCAAGACATTTCCAAAACCCTCTCAAACCCTTAGACAAATATTACTCTCAAAATTCAAGTGTCCAAATCTCTTCCGATCATAATAAATCCATCCAAGCTTCAATCCTCCATTCAAATCTTCTTCAAGGGATTCTCCAAAGTCAAGATATATGGGTTTCTTTCATGGGTTCCTTTCACCCATGATGTCCAAGATTTTTTTTACCTAAAATTGCATAATTTAAAGTTGATTTACTCATGGATCTTACTTATTATGAAATTCATTTCATACTATGTTGGGGTTTCATAAAATTATGATTATTTTATCATGTTTTAAATTAGGAATCTAAGATCTAATGTGAGATTTGATGAACGGTTTTGATATATATTGCTTGAGGATGTTACCAAGTATCTATTGATGGTTTTACATTGAATTTTATAGCATGATTCCACTCTTTCATTGCATGGTTATATACTAGCACTACACATCCACCAGGTGTTTGATAAAATATCTGGTTTAGGGTTCTTGAGTTGTTGATGGTCTATTGCATGACTTATGACTCAAGTGTCTTATGGTAATTAAAGGAATATTTATATGTGTTTTTAAATAATGTAAAGTACCTATGGCATTGCAAGTGAATTTTTAGGCTCTCATGTTCGTTGTATTCTTGGGAATGGTTGATGAGTCAATGAGTCCTTATGCTAAGGTTTATGCTCTTGTGAATTGTGAAGCCAACTAGAAAGGGTTATGAACTATGTCATATGCTTTACCCTCTAGTACAAGGCCAATTTCTACATGTAGGGGTTATGAACTATGTTGTACACCTTAACCTCATGTACGAATCAATACAACTTAGTTACTCATACCTAAATGAAGGGGTTATGAACTACATTATACTCCTTACCCTCGTGTTTGATTTGAGATTATGCAATGTACTCATATGAAGGTGTTGTGAATTATATGGTACACTCACCCTCATATGCAATGCAGTATTATGTATTATCTCATGCTCACATGTAAGGGTAATAACCTATGCTACCTTCCACCCTCATGTACTATTCATTATCTAATGTACTTCCCATTACCTACTAGAAGGGGTTATGACTTATACTATATCACTCACCCTCTAGTACAAGGTATTTGGATAATCTAAGCATATCACCTTATTATGTTAAACATGTTGTGCAAATATTTTCAAGCATGATTTGGTTAAGCACTGCTCATACATGCTATTTTGTTATGATGTTATCTATCGCTTATCATTATGCATTTTGACTATGTTTCCTATCTCTTCTTAAATTGCACCCCACATACTTAGTACATCCAAACGTACGAACGCATATTGTATACCTATATGAAATCACCATATAGGAATTGGAGTCCCGCTTGATCGTCCTCCTCCACGTGGCTAGTACGATCTCTCTCAAAGCAAGTTGATGAGTCCTCTATTTCAAGAACATTGACTTTAATCTTATGTTATGTATAAGGACTCCCTTTCTTTTTTTTATGTATTTGACTATGAGGGTGAGCTCGGTTGCTGGTTTTGGCCCCTGCTAAGTTTTATGTATGGAGTTGTTGTTGGACAAGTATGTAATGATGCTATAAGCTTGACTCTCTTAACATTTTATGAAATAAAGGTTTTTCATTAGTCCTGATGCCCTTATTTCTACTCTTTTATTGATGTTTAATCACTTTCGCAACAAAAAATGTGTAATAATATGTTAAGAGGCTTGCTTGAGGTTCTTTCGGGGTCCCCATGCGTCGTGTCACATCTAGGCCCTAGTTTGGGTCGTGAAAAACTTAGTATCAGAGCACTAGGTTGTTAGTTCCTCGGAGTCCAATGCACTGCGTCGACTAGCGTATTATTCATGGTTTTGTTGTGCATCACGACTATGAGTAGGAGGCCATGAAATGTTTTAGGAAATGTTTCCCCTCCTTCATGTTCTAAGTTGTGCTATAAAGTTGAAGTAAGCTTTTCCCCCCTAATAATTATTCTTTGCCATGCTAGTTGATCATGCCTAACACAAGAGGAGAAAGAGCTCGCACTCCCGAAGAACAACCGACTCAGGTGAGCTGGGGGATGCTCTTATCTTGCTAGCTCAAGCTATGGCCTATCAAGTTAATCAAGTGGCCCAAGCCTATAATTCTCCTACCCCGAGATATAGGGTGAGAGACATCATGAGGATGAACCTACCGGAGTTCTATGGGTCAGAGGTTGATGAGGACACCTAAGAGTTTATTGATGAGATTTATAAGGTATTGGCCATTATGACTTTTAGATCGAAAGATAAGGCGCAGTTGGCGGCTTATCAACTCAAGAGGGTAGCAGAAATATGGTTTAGTTAATGAAAGGAGTGGAAGGAAAACAATAATGTGGTTCTATGGAAGGAGTTTAAGGAGACTTTTTTTAATTGGTTCTTCCCTCTTGAACTTAGGGAGGCCAAGATGTTGGAGTTCATGAATTTGAAACAAGGGTCAATGAATGTGAGGGAGTATGCCCTCAAGTTCAACCAACTCTCTAAATATGATCCTCACTTGGTTGTAACTCAAGGGATAGAATGAATAAGTTCGTGATGGGTGTCTCCGATTTGGTGAGTGAAGAATGTCGGTCTGCTATGTTAATTAATGATATGGATTTGTCCCGCCTTATGACTTATGCCGAATAACTTGAGTGGGAGAAGCTTAGTAATAAGAGGAGTGGAGAGTCATAGAGGGCTCAGTTTGAGGTTGACCAGTTCCAACAAGGTATCATGTTTTGCGGACAAGTGCCTTCTGGTTCTCCAAACAAGAGGCTTGCTATGGAAATAATGGACAAACCAAGGTTCCAAGTTGGAATGGTGGGATGAGTTTTCCAAAATCGCCAAAATATGAAAAACATCATCATGGCAAATGCTTAATAAATTCAAGTGCATATTATGGGTGTGGGAGAGTAGGCCATAACCTTATTGATTGACCTTATGTCTGGAATAAGTCGAGGAGGGTTAACTTCAAGGTCAAGGTGGTATATTGATCAAGGAGGTGCTCCAAGACGTAATCAGTTATATGCTCTCCAAAGGAGGCAAGGGGTGCATGAGGCGCCCGATGTTGCTACTGGTATGTTAAAGTTTCCTTTGACCTTGATGTGTATGCATGGGAAGGTTTAGGTCTCTCTATTCCATTCATTATTCCTTTTGTTTCTAGTGGGCTTTATGTGTATTCTGGATAGTTATGTGGACTTTTTGGTGTCTATCCCATTAGTGAGTCTATTGTTGCTAGAAAGGTCTACGGAAATTGTTTCTTGGTAATGTTGCATTTAGGTCTTGACTTATGATTTTATTGGTTAAGATGTGGTGGATTTTGATTTCATTCTTGGGATGGATTGGTAACATGCATATTGTGTCTCCATTGGTTTTAGAACCCGTAGGGTCAAATTCCAATTCCCTATTAAACCCGTCTTTGAGTGGTAGTGAAGGGATAAGTCCATTTCTTGTCTTAAGGTACAAATAGTCTTTAAGGGTTTCCTTTATCATCTTGTAAAAGTTTGGGGTGTTGAACTTAAGTTATTTCAATTGATTCGATTCTGGTGGTTAATGAGTCCTTGATATCCTTTACGATATTTTGAATTTGGGGTGGTGTCTTTTGATTTGACTTATGCACCGATTGTGACTATAGGTCTCATGAATAGAGTCTTTAATTCCTACCTTGTTATGTTGTGGTGGTTCTTGGTAATGATGTGTTGGGTTGTTTCCAAAATTGAGGAAGAGCTTGTGAGTAATTTGAGGGTGATGTTGCAAATTTCGAACGAGGTGAGTTCGGGGTGAAGTGAGAAGCGTGGTGCAGTGGCTTTGATGGTTCTGAATCTTCGTTGGTTGAATAGGTCTAGTTAAGCAAGGCCTTGATCCCTATCTTGATAGAGTTGGACGTCTTGGTGAGGGATGGTATGGTAGAGGTTTTCTCATAAGGGGGGGAAGGTGTCTTTAGATACTAACGTAGGATATCAGTGTTTATGTTAATGGTTTGGTTTACTTGGAAGTCCCACCCATGAAGGGTGTGGTCCGAATGGCAAGAAAGGAAATTGAGTTTATGGTTTGTGGGTTTTTATAGAGTGTTGAGGAAGCTTGGTAAAGTTGCATGCGAATGGGAATTGCCTATGTATGTTGATATGGATATGGTTCATCCGGTTTCTCATGCTTCTAGGTTGAGGGGATGTGTTGGTGACTTAAGTGCTATAGAACTCTTTGATATTGTGGGTGTTGTGGAGGGTAAGTTGGCTTAGGAGAATGTCTCGGTGGGAATATTGGATGAATGGGTGAAAAAGTTGATTAATAAGGGTTTAGTGTTCATCAAGGCCCTTTGAAAGAATCATCAAGTCAATAGTGACTTTGGGGAGTCAGAGCGGGCATGGAGAAGCAATATCAGTAGCTCTTTCATTCTATTGAAGCTTATGATAATATGTCATGTCATTTTATGATTCCAAGTCTTATGCTTCAACCCTTATTTCACTTGCATGCATTCATGTTTATGTTAGGGGGAGATATCGAAACAACCCAAAAAGTGCCCGAAAATGTGCCTTGAAAGTGCCCAGAATCATAATTTCCATATATATCAAAATTCATGCGTGATATTGAAAATCCGACTTCATATTCTTGTTTAGGGCAAAAAGTTGAGTGTGAAATGGTTCTAACCCTAATTTTAGAGCAAAAGACTAGTAATTTCAATTTCCCAAATTTGCACTTTCCAAAGAGGGTTCGTGCTCCTGGCGTGACGCGCCTTGGGCGCCCCTATGCAATTTTTGCACAGTTTTGTTGTCTCGGTCCAAGTCTCTTGGGTATTGGGACTAAGCCTCCCTATACATAAAAACACCTATACTTAGTCGTTTTTCAACCTCAAATCATTCAAGACATTTCCCAAAACCCTCTCAAACACTTTAGACTAATATTTCTCTCAAAATTCAAGTGCCCAAATCTCTTCCGGATCTTAAGGAATCCATCTAAGCTTCAAGCCTCCATTCAAATCTTGTTCAAGAAATTCTCCAAAGTCAAGATATGTGGGTTACTATCGTGGGTTCCTTTCACCCATGATGACCAAGCTTTCTTTTACCTAAAATTGCATGATTTAAAGTTTATTTACTCATGGGTCTTACTTATTAAGAAACTCATTGCACACTATGTTGGGGTTTGATAAAATTATGATTGTTTTATCATCTTTTAAGTTATAAATCTATGATCTAATGTGAGATTTGATGAAGATTTTTGATGTATATTACTTGAGAGTGTTACAAGTATTTATCGATGGTTTGAACTATGCAATAATTTATGACTTGATGCACTATGTTGTACTCCTTACCCTCGTGTATCATTTGAGGTAATGGAATGACTCATATGAAGGGGTTATGAACTATGTAGTATGCCTCACCCTCATATGCGATGAAATACTATATATTATCTCATGCTCACATGTAGGGGTTATGACCTATGCTACCTTTCACCCTCATTTGCTATTCGTTATCTCATTTACTAACCATTACCTACTAGAAGGGGTTATGACTTATGTTATATCCCTCACCCTCTAGTACAACTTATTTGGAGGATCTAAGCATGTCACTTTATTGTGTTAAACAAGTTGTGCAAGTATGAATACTTTCAAGCATGATTCACTTAAGCATTGCTCATACATGTCATATTGTTATTATGGTATCTATTGCTTATCATTATGCATTTTGACTATGTTACCAATCTCTTGTTGTGTTGCATCCCACATACATAGTACATTCAAACATATTAACACATACTCTATACCTACATTATGTCACCATGTAGGTACTGAAGTTCCTCTTGATCATCCTCCTCCACGTGGCTAGTATGATCTCTCTTAAAGCTAGTTGGTGAATCCTCCATTTCGGGACATTGACTTTAATCATATGCTATATATAAAGACTCCCTTTCCTTTTTATTATGTATTTGACTATGAGGGTGAGCCCGGTTGCTTGTATTGACCCTTTTAAGTTTTATGTTTAGAGGTGTTATTGGACAAGTATGTAATGATTCTATAATTTTGACTCTCTTGACGTTTTTTTAAATGAAGGTTTTCCTTTAGTCCCTATGCCCTTATTTCTACACTTTTATTGATGTTTAATTTCTTCCGCGACCAAGAATGTGTAATGATATCTTAAGAGGATTGTTTAGGGTTCCTTTGCGGTCCCCATGCACCGTGTCACATCTAGGACAAGTTTGGGTCATGACACTCCTACTCTGGCATCTCGGGTGAGGGATTTCATGAGAATGAACCCAATGGAGTTCAATGGATCTAAAGTGGATGAGGACCCTCAAGAATTTATTGATGAGGTATACAACGTGTTGGCTATTATGGGTGTTATATTGGAGAAAACGTCAAAGTTGACAGCTTATCAACTCAAGAGGGCGGCTCAAATAGGTATATTCAATAGATGGAGGAGAAGGAGAATCAATGTACTTTTATGGGAGGAGTTTATGGAGTCTTTCCTCAACCGGTTCTTTCCTCTTGATCCTAGGGAGGCCAAAATGATGGAGTTCATGAATTTAAATCAAGGATCTACGAGTGTGAGGGAGTATGCCCTCAAGTTCAACTAACACTCCACATATGCTTCGCACTTGGTTGCCGACCCAAGGTCTGGAATGAACAATTTCATGATGTGTGTATCCGATTTGGTGAATGAGAAGTGCCGAGCCGCTATGTTGATTATTGACATGGATTTGTCCTGCTTGATGAGGAGGGGTAGAAATTAATAAAGAGAAGGGGTCATGAAGCCAAAAGGTCCATTTTGATAGTAAGTTCTAACCCCCCAAGGGTGGCCGATTTCATCAAGGCTAAGAGTCTTCTCATGCTACTAATAGAATATTTGCCAATAACTACCCAAGGACCCAAGGTGACGGTGGTATGGTGCCTAGACCCATGTGTCCAAAGTGTGGCATGAGTTATGGTGGCCCATGCTTGAGGGATACTACTTCTTATTTTGGTTGTGGGGAAGTAGGCCGCAAGATGATTGATTGTACACGAAATCGCAACAAGGGTAAGTTTGTTTGTCCTTAAGGCCGGGGTGTTAATGTGATTCCTTTGGGGAGAGAGGGCCATCAAGATGGTGCCCCAAGGCACAATCGATTTTATACTGTTCAAAGGAGGCAAGGGGTAGATGAGGTGTCCGATGTCGTCACCGGTATGTTCAAAGTCTTTGATTTTGATGTGTATGACTGATAGACCGGGGTGTCACTCTTTCTTTTGTTACCCCTCATATTGCCAAAAGGTTTCATGTTGATCCCCAATTGTTGTGTGAGTCTTATGAGGTGTGTACTCCTATTGGTGTATTGTTGCTAGAAAGGTCTATCGAAATTGCCCAATTTGCATCTTGTATAAAATATTGCCTTGTGATCTTGTTGAGTTGGATATGGTTGATTTTGATATTATTGTTGGGATGGATTGGTTGCATGCTTACTATGTCTCTATTGATTGTAGAACCTGTAGGGTCAAGTTCCAATTCCCAAATGAACCGGTGCTTGAGTGGGAAAGTCTTGATGTGGTGTCAAGAGTAGGTTTGTCCCTTGAATTAAATCCCAAAAGTTGATCTCTAAGGGGTGTCTCTATCGTCTTTTGAGGGTTAGGGATGTGGTGTCCAAAGTCCTTCCTGTAGAGTCGGTTTCGGTGGTTAATGAGTTTCTTAATGTCTTTCCAAATGATCTTGCCAGTGTTCCTCTTGAAGGTGAAATAGACTTTTGGTATAGATCTCCTTCTCGACACTCAACCTATTTCTTTTCCCCCTTGCCATAGGGCCCCGACGGAGTTGAAGGATTTGAGGGAGCAATTAAAGGATTTTTCGAAGAAGGGTTTTATTATGCTTAACCAATCACTTTGGGGTGCATTAGTGTTATTTGTGAAGAAGACGGATGGGCCGATTTAAGTGTATATTGAATACTAGCAACTTAATAGAGTCACCATAAAGAATAAGTATCATCTATCAAGGATTGATTATTTGTTTGACCAACTTCAAGGGGCTAGTCACTTCTCTAAGATTGATCTTTGGTCCGGGTATCATCAAGTGAAGGTAAGGGAGTGTGATATCCCCAAGACAGCCTTCCGGACTAGGTATGGGCATTATGAATTCGTGTTTATGTCTTTTGGGTTGACCAATGCACTGACTATCTTCGTAGATCTTATGAATAGGGTTTTTAGCCCTCCCTTGATTTGTTCGTGGTGGTTCTTATTGATGATATTTTCATCTATTCTCATAGTGAGGAGCATGTGGCTCATTTGAGGGTAGTACTTCAATGATTGAGGTAAGACAAGTTGTATGCTTAAGTATGAAAAATATGAATTTTGGTTGAAAGAGGTTTCCTTTCTAGGTCATTTGATGTCGAGGGATTGTATAAAAGTGGACCCTAAAAAAATGCATATGATTAGAAATTATCCTAGACTATTGACCCCATCGGACATTAGAAGTCTCTTGGGCTTAGCAGGTTACTACCAGAAGTTTGTGAATTGGTTCTCTTCTATTGCTACTCCCATGACTAAATTGACTCAAAAGAAGACTAAGATTGTGTGGACTAATGAGTGTGAAAAGAGTTTCCAAA
Organism: Solanum clarkiae; assembly: GCA_011800125.2. NCBI lineage: Eukaryota > Viridiplantae > Streptophyta > Magnoliopsida > Solanales > Solanaceae > Solanum > Solanum clarkiae. The sequence continues at coordinate 73,287 of JAABOM020061149.1, forward strand.
CCTTAAAGGATAAGCTTGTGTCCACTCCTATCTTTTCTCGACCGGAAAGGTTGAAAGGGTTTGTAAAGTATTGTGATGCCTCTCGGATTGTTTTGGGTTGTGATGCAAAATGGTAAGGTGATAGCTTATGCTTCTAGGAAAGTTAAGGTGCATGAAAAGAATTATCCTACTCATGATCTTGAATTGGCTGCCATGGTACTTTTCGCTTTAAAATTTGGCATCATTATTTGTTTGGGGTGCTTGTTGATGTGTTTACCGATCATAAGAGTCTATAATATATGTTCACTCAAAAAGATCTCAACTTGAGGCAAAGAAAGTGGTTAGAACTTCTAAAGGATAATGATATGAGTGTGCATTATCATCCCGATAAGGCTAATGTTGTGGTTGATGATTTAAGTAGGGTATTTATAAGTATCCTAGCTCATGTTGATGATAGGGGCAAGGAGGTGGCTAGAGAGGTTCATCGGTAGGCTAGATTAGGAGTGTCACAACCCTACTTAGGGCCTAGAAGTGACTTCATATAGGGAACCCGAAGAAACCCCAAACAAGCCTTATAGCATATCATTATACATCCTTGGTCACTGAAGCAATTGAAATGACAATAAGAGATAAGCAAAAACAAAGGGAATTGGGATTAAGCGTAAACTTCCATGTCATAAACATCAAAAAAAACAAGAAAGTCAAGGCTTATAGCATAGATACATAATATGTCCAATAATACCTCTACTACATAGATAAGAGTGGGGGCCAAGACAAGCAATCAAGCTTACCCTCATAGTTAATACATACATAAAAGAAATATAGTCTTAGAACATAGCATAAGTCATAAGCAACATCCCACGAATAGAGGACTCACCAATAAGCTTGAGTGAAACCATACTAGCCATGTGGGTGGAGATGCTCAGGTGGGGCTCCGGTTCCTACATGGTAACATCATGTAGGTATAGAGTATGTGTTAGTATGTTTGAATGTACTAAGTATCTAGGATGCAATGCAACAAGAGATAGGAATCATAATTAAAATGCATAATTATAAGCAATAGATAGCAGAATAACAATATGGCATATATAATCAATCCTTAAGTAAATCATGCTTTGCAAATTATCAATCTTATATAAAACATAATATATAAGTGTGGGAAGAAACCTCAACCGACATAACATAAGACTAAGAGAGCTACAACTTGGAAACCCGATGTCAACCCTACACCAGAAGAAAGGGGGAAGTTACTTGCCAAGGTGAACTTCCTAATGACTAAGTGGATCCACTAGGCCTTATGTGAACTGGGTACTCGGCTCTAGTTCTTGGACTCGGATACTCGCCTCAAACTCGCACTCGGTTACTCGCCTCAAGCCCTCATATTTAGAGTACTCACCTCTTAGTAATTTGGGGACTCGCCTCTAATCCCTTCACCTACAGTGGCACATAGTTCTACGACTTGGGTACTCGCCTCTAGTCCACTCGGTGCTAAGTCTAATCCCATGCAACATATAAGATAATCATACATTAATAACTTGCAATAAAAATATAGACATGGCACAAGTAGTTCTTAACATCATTGAACTTAAATTGCGAGTCTAACTTCAAACATAAGAATGGGTCATCATCAACATTACACTTTCCATTAACATTAATATCAAAGGCTCACGAGAGGCACAATCTTAGAGAAAGGGGCTTAATCCAACCCTACAACATCATCAACATTTTCATGATTTAAACACCTCTTTAGAAAGCTCAAAATCATCATAGAGTCACTTAAATCATAACTAGACTAATAGATGATCAAAACTTAAAGAATCCTTAAAAAGGCATTTTATCAAACACTTAGCTGGTGTATAATGTTAGTGTAAAACCATGTAATTCAAGAGTAAAATCATTATAGAAAAATCAATGTAAAACCTTCAATAGATACTTGGTAACACCCTCAAGCAATATACATCAAAATCCTTCATTAAATCTTATAATAGATCTTGGATTTATAGCTCAAAATATGTTAAAACAATCACAATTTCATAAATCCCAACATAGTGTACAGTGAATTTCATCGTAAGTAAGACTTATGAGTAAATCAACTATAAATAATCCAATTTTAAGTAAAAGGAGGCTTCGGCATCATGGGTGAAAGTAACCCTTGAAACAAACCCACATACCTTGACTTCAGAGGTTTTCTTGAAGAAGATTTGAAATGGAGACTTGAAGCTTGAATGAAATCCTTAGATCTGAAAAGAGATTGGGACACTTGAATCTTGAAAGGGTCTTGGGGCTTCACTTGTCTTCCTTGAATTCCAACAAGACTTCTTGAAAACCTTGAGAACGAATGGAGAATTTGATCAATATTAGAGAGGCTTTTGAGAGGCTTTTGGTTGGTTTTTAGGGCTCAAATAGGCTAGACAATAAGGGATTTTCATGTGTATACATATAGGGTTGTTACCCTATTGCTCTGGAGTAAAAAGAACAATTTTTTGAAATTTTTGAACTAGTCCACGTCGCGGACCTATCGCAAATAGCTATTGTTTTTGCTAATTTTCACAAAAAATTATATTTCTTGGCACAGACAAAGTATACCTTGTAGGTACTCATTTCCCCACACGATGTTTCTCTCTAAACAAGAATATGAAGTCGGATTTGTGAAATTCTACATAGATTTTAAGATACTGAAAAAATGCATCATAAAAGTTTTTTCGAGCTACGTGGAGGGGTGCTTAAATATCCCTGATATGAGATATAATGGAACTACGATTATCGGGGAATTCCTAGGGAAGTATGGGCATTTCAGGGAGTTAGGTTGGGAGTGGTTGATAATAGTGGTACTGTGGTTATTGATGGTTCAAGATCTTTCTTGGTTGATGAGATAAAAGCAAAGGAAGATCTTGATCCCTCCTTATTAGAATTGAAGGCCTTAGTGAGAGAGGGAAGGGTGTAGGTTTTCTCTTAAGGGGAATATGGTGCCCTTAGGTACCAACGTAGGTTGTGTTTGCCTTGTGTAGATGGATTGAGAGAGAAGATTCTTGATGAGGCTCATAATTCTTTCTATTCTATTCACCCCAGTTCTACAAAAATGTATAGGGATTTGATGGAAGTTTTTGGTAGAGTGGTATGAAGAGGGATATTGCTAAGTTCGTTTCCAGTTGCCATAATTACCAACAAGTTAAATTCGAGCATCAAAGGCCGGGTATCATAACCCAAGATATATAGATTCCTACTTGGAAGTGGGAGGAAATAACATGGATTTTGTGGTTGGGTTTCCTAAGACTAGAAAGGGTTTTGATTCTATTTGGGTTGTTATTGATAGGATGACAAAGTCAGCTCATTTAATACTAGTCAAAACTACATATGGTGCCGAAGATTATGTTGAGTTGTACATTCATAAATTGGTTAGATTGCATGGGGTGCCTTTTTCTATAATCTCGGATCGTGGTAATCAATTTACTTCTCACTTTTGGAGGTCTTTTCGAAGAGGTCTTGGTACTAAGGTAAAGCTTAGTTCAACCTTTCACCCTCAAATGGATGGCCAAGCCACTTATTGAGTTTGCTTATAATAATAGCTATAATGAAAGCATTGGTATGTCTCCTTTTGAGACTCTTTATGGAAGGCATTGTAGGTCCTCGGTTGTATGGTTTGAGGTGAGGGAAATGGCCTTATTAGGTCTAGATTTGGTTATGGTGGCCATGGAGAAGGTGATGGTGATTAGAGAAAGATTGCAAAACTCCCAAATTCAAAAAAAGTCCTATGTTGTTGTGAGGAGAAAGGATCTTGAATTCAAAGTTAGTGATTGGGTCTATTTGAAGGTCTCACCCATGAAGGATATGGTCCGATCTGGCAAAAAGGGTAAGTTGAGCCCTAGATTTATGGTTCCTTATCAAATATTGAGAAGGATTGGCAAGGTGTCCTATGAGTTGGAGTTGCCCAATGACATGTATATGGTATATCCAGTCTTCCATTTTTAATGTTAAGGAAATATGTAGGTGATTCTAGTGTTATTATGCCTCTAGATGTTGTGGGTGTTGTTGAGGACAATTTGACTTATGACGAGGTTCCGATAGAAATCTTGGATAGGCAAGTGAAGAGGTTGAGGAACAAGGAGGTAGCTTCTATCAAGGTCCTTTATAGGAACCAACAAGTTAAAAGTTCCACATGGGAAGCCGAGGCGGATATGCTAAAGCGATATCCACATTTCTTCCACTCTACTCAACCCTAAGGTACTAATTTAAATCCCCCTATGTGATTTCGAGTCTTATGTTTTGTCCCTTATGTTATTTCATGCATTCATGTTGAGATTTTTGAAAATAATATTTAAGTCTATTTGTTGCAGCCATGTTGCGCCAAAATCTTCATGATTACCTTCCTTGTGTACGTTTCTTTGACATTCAGGGACGAAAGTTCCTAAGGGGGAGATATTGTGATAGCCCATAACTCCATTCTCTTATGTGTTTCAAGCTTTATTTGTGTAGGTGCGGATTTTTTAGGGTCATGGGAGACTTCTAGTACTTAAACGAGTTCAAAACTTCTCTACGAGTTGAATTTTGGGTGTTAGTTCATATAAGGGCCAAGTTTGAATGAGAAGAACTCTTAGCAAACTTAGAATTGGATGGACCACAAAATTTCAAATGATAGACCTTTCAGTTAGCTTTCCAATGCACTTGGTTTCACCTCATTTCGAGTTTGGATGAAGGAGTTATGACCGTTTTCGTGAGACCCTCCCATGCAGTGAAAGCACACGGGTAGCTTGACGGGCAGTGGAGCTTTGGACGGGATGTTTGGGCTGTCTTGAGATGGAAAAGACCATTTTTGGTATAAGGCATGTGACACGGCCAGTGCACGGGTTGTGTGGCTTGCCACTGACCGTGTGGTTGGTTGTGGAGTGTGTGTAAGTCAGGAAGGTAAGCATGAGAGGGGGTTTTGACTAAGTGTTGTGCCACGACCATTTTCACGGTCTGTGGCATGCTTCAGGAGCCATCAACCTGGGCGCGGGGTGGCTTGGACACAATTTTCTTCTCTAAGTGTAGTTGGACGGACCACTACGCAAATCGTGTAGCATCACACGGCCCGTGAAAGTGGCCCGTCAAAGTGACATTGACGATAACTTTTTCCCAAATGTTCCAATTCATTTTTTTTTGTCTAAGTCCCATCTCACAGGCATTGCACACGACCAGAGATGCCTTTAGTGGAGCAACACTTTGCAAATTTTCCCTCCGTTTCACTAATGGTGTTTTCGTAAATTTTATTTATTCTAATGATTTTTTTGGAATTCTAATGATATCTTAACCTCCCCAAAATACCTAAACCCTATTCCAAAGGATCAAAGTCGTTACTCTCATATCAAATACACTTTCAAATTCACTCAAGAGCCTCCATCAAAATCACAATACAAATTCAAGGAAACTCAACAACAAGTTTTGGATTCCAAGACCCATTTCCAAGCTCCAAGTCTTTCATAACCCAATTTCAAGAAACTCAAAGTCTAAGGTATATGGTTTCAATCCTTGGTCCTTTTCACCCATGGTGCCCAAGCCTTCTTTTTACATGAATTACATATTTCTAAGTTGAATTACTTATGGGTCTTACTTATCATGAATTTGACTATGAACTAAATTGGGGTTTCATTAAAGTGTGATTATTTAAGTATGTTTTGAGCTATGGATCTATGATCTACTTTGAGATTTGATGAGGGGTTTTAATATATATTGCATGAGGGTATTACCAAGTGTTTGTGGGTCGTTTTACATTGATTTTCTTGCATGATTTCACTCTTGTTTTGCATGGTTTTACAGTAGCATTTCACACCTGTCAAGTGTTTTATAAAATGTTCAATTAAGGTTTCTTGAGTTATTGAAGGCCTATTGCTTGGTATATGAGTTAAGTAACTTTATGACGATGAGAGGAATGTACATATGAGTTGTTATCATGAAAAGAATCTATAGTGTTGTAAATTGACCATAGCCAATTGAGGGTGATACCTCAATCACCTCGGATGAGGGTGGTATGCCATCAACCATTTGAGGGGTTGATACCTCAATCACTTCCGGCTGAGGATGGTCATGTCCATCTACCAATTAAGTGGTTGATAGTGTAATTGCCTCGGATAGGGGTGATAAGCCATCAACCAATTGAGGGGTTGATACCTCAATCACTTCCGATGGAGGATGGTCATGTCCATCAACAACTAAGGGGTGGTCTACCTTAAATTCCAAGTACTAAGTTTTCTTCGTCTATGATGATGATCTCTTCCTTCACATGCAGTATGTTCTGTGCAAGCATGTTTACTTCAAGTATTATGCGTACATGTCATATTATTATTATGCTATCCATTGCTTATGATACTCTATGCCTACATGATGTTACCATGTACGAACTGGAGCCCCACTTGATCATTCTCATCCTCCTCGTGGCTAGTGCTATCTCTACAAAGCAAGTTGGTGAGTTCTCAATTTCAGGGATAATGTCTTTGATCTTATGCTATGCATAAAGACTCTCTTTCCTTTATTGTATGTTTTGACTATAGGGTGAGCCCAATTTCTTGTCTTGGCCCTCACTAAGTTTTATGTTTAGAGGTGTTTTTTGACAAGTTATGTAATTATGCTTGAGCTTGACTCTATTTGACTCTTTGACGTTTTGTGATATGAATAGTTTTCCCTTAGCCCTTTGTACCTTTATTTCTATTCGCATTTGTTGTTTTATTGCTTCCACGACCAAGGATATGTAAATATATGCTAAGAGGTTGGTTTGGGGTTCCTTCAGGTTCCTCTTTCGTCATGTCATGTCTAGGCTCTACGCTTGGGTCATGACAGTGTCTTCCATTGTCTCTCACGAGCAATGTTATATTATAGCTATCTAAGCTCCCGTAGAGTTGAATCACCAGTTAGCAGTCTTGCAGAAGGCCTTTTTATAGAGGTACTTCCTAGATCGAAGAAGCTCAAGTTGAAGGACCAAATCAGTAACTTCAAGCAACTTTCTGGTGATTCGATAAGCACTTCTTCAGAGTGATTCACAAAATGTATGAGGAGCGTCCCTAACCACAAAATAGTTAATAATTCCTTGGTGGAGATCTTCTACTATACCCTTGATGATAATAGTCAGGCTTGTGCTGGCATTATCATAGGGGGCATGTTTCTAGATTAGCCATTTGCAAGGATTTCGAGTGACTGGAAAGAATGGTCAAAACAAATCATGCATGGGGGAAGTGAGATAGAGCTTCTACAAAGAGTTCATGTGTTGTCCATGTGGATCGAGATCAATCCAAAATGAACGAATAAATTATGCAGTAGCTTGCTCAGATTCACACAGGTTTGGAGATGATGATGAAGCAGAGTTAAGAGAAAGTGAATGCAGTGATTCATTAACCTCCACATGCACCTGTGTATGAGGATACATACTATGATGAGGACATTTGTTTTGTTGTTGATCAGACGAGGGGTTTCCGAACTAACGCCAACGTTTAATCGGGACTATTGGCGCCAAGGTCAAGGAAACAAAGGTCGAAACTTTGGTAGAGATGGAGCTTACATGGACAACTGTGCTGGTTATTTATGATAAGAACAGGGGTACAGATGCAAATTAGGGTCGTAGAGAAGGGTTCAGAAATGGTCCTTATGTGTCACCACTTGGGGTTGTGGGAACTATGGGTAGTTGACTTGAGATGACCTAGGTTTATTGCATTTCTATGATTGGGGTTTTGCATGTATTGCCCATTTCCCTTCATTATGATTGTTGTTTGGTGGTGGCCAACACCAAACCTCGCCTACTATCGTGATACCGACCAAGGTAGTGACGAATAGGAAAAGGGAAGTAGATGACAGGATTCGATCAATGTCTTCTTATCTAATCAACCAAAACTGGTGGGAGGTTGACTCAGACAAGTAGTAACGGTTAGTTGGCACACCATGGTTGCCGACCAAGCGCCTTGGTGAAATTCGACCTTCACCTTCACAAGAGGGATGGAAGAACCTAGATTACCATCCTGCATGCTAATCTTCAATTGATGTTATGTTACCTAGGAAAATCAAGTCAATGAACCATGGGGAACATAATTCCCAAGTTATCCCTAAAATAGAGTGTTTTCCCGAGTAGTAGTATAGTTGTAATTTTACTTTTGTTTTTGAATCACAAACCCCCTCCCCCATTTAGAGATTTTAGTTGTTGATGCTTGGAATGATTAGTAGTGAAATCTTGTAGTCAAGCCTTGTATTCCCTGTGGTTTCGACCCTGACCTTCGGTTAGGTTAATTTCTAACAACTACCACTTTTTATCGGAGCGTGAACATTAGAATATCAACAAAAAATCACGGTGCTGTTGCCGGAGAATACGACTATGTTTTGATTTAATTAGACTATTAGTTAGTTCTAGTGTTGATTTTTAAACTCTACTGTATTTTTCTTTTTCTGTTTGTTTTTGTCAGTTGATTTTAGGTACAGGTTGGTTGGCACTATGATTGAACAAAAGTTCTACATTGCAAACCACTTGTTGGAAAGTTTGTAGAGGCGCGCTCTATTTAATGGGCAAGAGTCCGAAGATCCCCATATCTATATACAAAATTTTACTAAACGTTGAGGGGGTCCTTGGAAGAAGACATCCAGTTTGGGAGGCCATGGCTCTTCAGGTTTTCCCATGACTCTCAGGAGTAAAGCTGCGGAGTGGCTCTTCATGCTATCCTCAACCTTTCCCTTATCATGTTTGCCTTCCCAAGAGAATCCCCAATTCAGCCCCAAGCCACCTCTCTAACCTCGAACCATCCCACCGGTGATCTACAACTCAATCAATGGAAGATGGTTATCCCAACTACCTTTAAGCTCCAAGAAAAAAGCCCTAAGCATATCCTCAAGTATTTGAATTGTCCTCTCGGCTTGGCCATCCATTTGAGGGTGCAAGGCCGTACTAAGGTGAACTTTTGTTCCAAGACCCCTTGGAAAAGATCTCCAAAATTGTGAAGTAAATTGTGCGCCACGATCCTATATAATGGATAAGAAAACCCCATGCAACCTCACCAACTCATGGATGTACAACCTTGCATACTCTTCAGCGCCATATGAAGTCTTGACTAGTAGAAAGTGAGCCGATTTCATCATCCTATCAACTACAACCCATATGGAATCAAAACCTTTCTTAGAATTGGGAACCCAACCACAAAATCCATATTAATAACATCCCACTTCCAAGTAGGAAGCTCTATGTCTTGGGTTAGGCCACCCGGCTTTTGATGCTCAGCTTTGACTTGTTGGCAACTACGGCAACTGGAAACAAATTTGGCAATGTCCCTCTTCATGCCTCCCCACCAATACACATCCCTCAAGTCTGTATACATTTTGGTTGAACCGGGGTGGATAGAATAAGAAGAAGTATGGGCTTCATCAAGAATTTTCTCCCTCAAACAATCAACACATGGCACACACAACCTACCTAGGTATCTAAGGGCCCCATCTACCCCTTGGTAGAAAACCTCTATCTTGCCTTCTTTCAACAAGGCCTTCAACTCAAGTAAGGAGGAGTCTAGATCTTGTTTTGCTATCACTTCATCAACTAAATAATATTTAGATCTATCAACAACAACAATACCATCACCCACATCTTCTACCCTCACCCTTAATCTAGCCAATCTATGCACCTCCCTAGCTATCTCCCTATATCCAACATCCACATGAGCTAGGAACCTATAGACACCAGACTCAAAGCATCCGCCATAACATTTGCCTTACCCGGATGGTAATGCACACTCATGTCATAGTCCTTAAGGAGTTTTAGTGATCTCCTTTGTCTCAAGTTAACGTCTTTTTGAGTGAAGACATATTGAAGGGTTTTATGATCAGTGAAGACGTTAACATGCACCCCAAACAAATAATGATGCCAAATCTTTAATGCAAACACCACGACAGCCAATTCCAGATCATAGGTAGGGCAGCTCTTTTCACATACTTTGAGTTGCCTAGAAGCATAGGCTATGACCTTACCATTTTGCATTAGCATACAACCTAAACCAACTCTTGATGCATCATAATATACAACAAAACCTCAAGCCCATCCGATAGTGATAATATAGGAGCAAACACAAGTCTATCTTTCAATATTTGAAGCTTTTCTCACATTCGTCGATCCACACAAACTTAACCTTCTTCTGAGCCAGCTTTGTCATAGGAGAAGCAATGGAGGAGAACCCATTCACAAACTTTCTGTAGTAACCCGCAGGTCCCAAGAAACTCCTAATATCCGACGGGGTCAATGGTCTCGGCCAATTTCTAATCACATCGATTTTCTTAGGATCTACTTTTATACCATTCACGGATACCACATGACCCAAGAATGCAACCTCTTTCCACAATAATTCACACTTGTAACATTTAGCATACAATCTCTCCTCCCTCAATTTTTGCAACACGACCTCAAACGGTCCATATGCTCTTCCCTACTATGTGAATAAATCAAATTATCATCAATGAAGGCTACAACAAAAGGAATTAACAATGGGCCTTGAAGACCCTATTCATTAGGTCCATGAAGATGGCTAGCACATTAGTCAATCCAAAGGACATCACTACAAATTCATAATGCCTATACCTTGTCTAGAAGGCCGTCTTTGGAATATCACACTTCCTCACCCTTACCTGATGGTAACCGGACCGAAGATCAATCTTAGGAAAAAAGCTAGTCCCTTGCAATTGGTCAAACAAGTCATCAATCCTTGGAAGAGGATATCTATTCTTTATAGTGACCCCATTAAGTTATAGGTAGTCAATACACATTCTAAGTGACCCATCTTTCTTCTTTACAAATAACACGGATGCACCCCAAGGTGATTGGCTAGGTCAAATAAATCCCTTCTCCAACAAATCTTTCAATTTCTCCTTTAACTCCTTCAACTCCGCCAGGGCCATAAGATAAGGGGGAATGAAGACAAGTTGGGTGCCAGGAAGGAAGTCTACGCCAAAGTCTATCTCCTTTTCTGGATGGACACCGGAAAGATTTGGGAAGACATCAAGAAATTCATTTACAACTGGAACTAACAATAGAAGGGACTTTGGACTCCATATCTTTGACCCTCACAAGATGATACAACCATCCCTTAGAAATCAACTTATGGGCTATAATGCAAGAAATGAATTTCCACTTCACTACCACATGGAGAGTCTCCCACTCTAGGACGGGTTCATTTGGGAATTGAAACTTGACCCTATGGGTTCTACAATCAATAGAAGCATAATATGTATGCAACTAATCCATCCTAAGGATAACATAAAAATCAACCATATCTAGTTCAACAAGATCACAAGGTAAGACTTTATGTAAGATGCAAATCAGACAATTTCTAAACACTATCCTACCAGCAATAAATGCACCAATAGGAGTATACACCTCATATGACTCATGCAATAACTCTGAATCAACATGGAACTTTTTAGCAACAAAAAGGGTAACAAAGGAAAGGGTAACACCTGGATCAATCAAAGCATATACATCAAGATCAAAGATTTTAAACATACCGGTAACAACATCGGGGACCTTACCAACCCCTTGCCTTCCATGTAGAGCATAGAATTGATTGTGCCTTAGAGCCTCTCCTTGAGGACCACCTTTAACCAATGGAACTGCATTTGCATCCCAAACCTCGCCACAGTTTCTTGGACAATCAATCTTTTTGTGACCAAGCTTTCCACAATCAAAGCATGCATTAGAACCCTTCAAGCATGGGCCTCCATGCTTTCTTCTGCATCTAGGATACACCTCTTGAGGAGCCACACCACCAGAACCTTGAGGCCTAGGGAAGTCATTGGCAAACGCCCTATTAGTAGCTTAGGGAGGCCCTTGGCCTTGGTGAAATCTAGCACCCTTTTGGAATTTGCCCTCAAATTAGGCTCTCTTGGCCTCATGTCCCCTCCTCTTCCTCAATTTTCTTCTTTCAGTTGCTCGACATATGTCATCAAATGAGAACAAGTCCATGTCACCAATAAGCAAGGCAGACCAGTATTCTTCCATACCAAGTCGAAAACCCCCATAACAAACTTATTCATCCTTGACCTAGAATCGGCCACCAAGTAAGGAGCATACTTTGAAAGTTGATTAAATTGGAGAACATATTCCCTCACACTCATACCACCTTGTTTGATGTTCATAAACTCAACCAACTTTGCTTCCCTAAGCTCAAGAGGAAGAACCGATTAAGGAATGCCAATTTGAATTCCTCCTAAAGCACCACATAGCCATTACTTTTCTCACCATTCCATTGATCAAACCAAATTCGGGCCATGCCCTTGAGTTGGTATGTCGCCAACTCCGCCTTCACACATGGCCCAACACTCATGATCGATAAGATTTTGTAGACTTCATCAATAAACTTTTGTGGATCCTCATCAACTTTTGACCCATCGAAAACCGAAGGATTTATCCTCATGAAGTCCCTGAGCATAGCTCCCATGGTAGTAGCATGAGAGGCTTGGACCCTTTATTGGACTTTGTTGGCCACCACTTGGGCAAGCATAGTAAGAGCATCCTGGGGCTCACCATTGATAGGTTGCTCCTCGGGAGTTTGGGCCTATCTTCCCCTAGTAATCAGCATGATCTCTTATGGCTAAGAACAATTATTAGGGTGAATATTTATCACAACTCTATAGCACAACTTAAGACATAAAGAAGGGAAACATTTCCTAAAATGCCTCATAGCCTATTATTCATAGTCATGGCGTGCTTCCCAACCATAAATAGTACTCTAATTGACGTGGTGTGTTGGACTCCGAGGATCTATCAACCTAGTGCTCTGATACCAAGTTTGTTACGACCAAAGCCTAGGACTTAGACGTGACACGGCGAATGGGGAAACCAAAGGTACCCAAACAAGTCTCTTTACTTGTCATCGTACATCTTTGGTAGCGAAAGCATACAAAAACACATATATTTGGAATAGGGACAATGGGATTAAGGGAAAGCTTACATAAACGCTATAATCAAGAGTCAAGAGTCAAATCTCATACATGAATACACAACACGTCCAACAAACACCTCTAAATATATAGATAGAGTGAGGGCCAAGATATTGTAACAGGGCTCACCCTCAAATTGAACATAAGATAGTGTCTCAATACATAGATAACAGACAATCACAAACCAAAGTCCTCGAAGTGGAGGACTCACCAACAATCTTGGAATAGCACAATCTAGCCACGTGGAGGAGGATGATCAACTTGGGCACCGATTCTTACATGGTGATCATAGGCAAGAGTATGTATTAGTACGTTTACATGTACTAAGTACGTGGGATGCAATGCAACAAGAGACAAGCTTCATAATCAATACGCACAACAATAGGCAATGGGCATGAAATAGCAATATGTCATATATGATCAATGCTTAAGTAAAACTTGCTTAGGCAATCCGTGCTCATATAGAATATCATGTGTAGAATAGACCAAGCTAGCTTTCCAACCTTGGTTGGTCGATGATTGTACAACCCAATCATCCTAGGTGGTGAAGTACAAACCCCTCACATGGTTGATGATAGTCACATCTCAATCATCCTAGGTGGTGAAGTATAAACCCCTCACATAGTTGATGATTACAAACCCTCAACTCGATTGATGGTGGTCACACCCTAATCATCCTAGGTGGTGAAGTACAAATTCCTCACATAGTTATGTATTATCTAATATGACACTTCATATAGAATTCATCATGCTAATAAGCTTATTTCATCCTCATATAATCAATCGTATCATATCTCATGCTTTGGACCTTCATTTCCACAAGAAATCATAACCGTATATTTTATCGAACACCTTGGGGGTGTGTAATGGGGGTAAAAGAGAATGAAATTTACAGGTGAAATCATGTAGGAAAACCAGTGGTAAAACTTTTAACCAACACCCTGCAACACCCCAAGACATTCATATCAAAATCCCTAACCAAATCCAACACTAGATCCAAGATTTGAAGCTCAAAACATGCTAAAACAACCATACTTTCATGAACTAAAACTACTGTGCACTAAATTTCTCAATATACAAGACCCACATGTCAAATCAACTTTAAATCATGCAATATTAAGTAAAAGAGGGTTTAGGCACCATGGGTGAAAGGAACCAATGGTTAAACTCTGCATACCTTAGCTTTGTGAAGTTCTTCAAGGAGACTTTAATGGAGATTTGAAGCTAGGGTGAGATCCTTGAAGAAATCCTTGAGATTGGCCTTGAGTTTTGGACTTGAATTTAGGGTTAGAAATGACTCTAAGTGTTTGGGGAAATATTGGGGAATGTCTTAGGGTGATATAAGGGTGAAATAAGGCTAGATATAGGTGAAAATATGTTTATGAAAACTTAGGTACTACATATAGAAAAATCTGGACGAACAAGGAAAAAACAGTGCAGAAATAGTACCTCTCCGTGTCGCGGAGAGGTCGCGGGTGCTCACTGAAAATTGCACCAAGCGAATTTTCATAATTTGATTCCTCTACTTTAAAATCAAGGTTAGACCCTTGTCACCTTAATTTTGATCCCCTAAACAAGAATATGAAGTCAGATTTTGAAATTTCCAAATTTTTAGATATATGGAAAACAAATTTCCGGTTACTTCCAAGGCAGGTTTTCGGGCACTTTTTGGGGTCGTTTCAATATCTCTCCCTTGAAAACATTTGTCCCCGAATGTAGAAGAGACATATAAGACTAGAATAATTATGAACAAGTCAGCCCCAATGTTAATGCAACATTACACTAAAATATCACTTTCAAAATCCCATTATAAGTGTGAAATCATCATAAATTATCAACTTAAATATGAATGCACTTGAATGATATAGGGGCTAAAATATAAGACTTGATAGCATATAGGGGACTTAGAATTGGTACCTTAGTTTTTAGTGGAGTGGAAGAGATAAGGGTACCACTTTTGTATATCCGCATCGGCTTCCCATGTAGCACTTTCGACTTGTTGGTTCCTCCAAAGGACCTTAATGGATGTCACTTCTTTGTTCCTCAATCTCATTACTTGTCTATCTGAAATCTGAACCAGAACCTCCATATAATTCAAGTTATCCTCAATAACACCCATAACATCAAGAGGTACAATAGCATTAGGATCACCAACATATTTTCTCAACATAGAAACATGAAACACTGGATGGACCAACTTCATCTCACTAGGCAACCTCAACTCATAAGCCACCTTGCCAATCCTATTTATCACCTCATAATGACCAACTTACCTAGGACTCAATTTCCCTTTATTACCAAAATGAATCACACCCTTCATTGGAGAAACCTTCAAATAAATCCAATCACCCACTTGGAATTCTAGGTCTCTTATTCTAACATCGACATAGGATTTTTCATGACTTTGGGTTGTCCTAAACCTTTCCCTAATAATCTTTACTATCCCAAGTGCATCCATAACTAGATCTGGCACCAATAAAACCACCTCTATAACCTCAAACCATCCCAACGATGATCTACAACATCTCCTATAAATAGCTCCAAAAGGAGCCATACCGATGTTAGAGTGATAGCTATTGTTGTAGGCAAACTCAATCAATGGAAGATGGTCATCATAAATACCTTTAATCTTAAAGACACAAGCCTTAGTCATATCTTCAAGGGTTTAAATTGTCCTCTCGGATCCGTTTGATAGTAGAAGGTCGTACTAAGGTGAACTTTTGTTCCAAGACCCCTTTTAAAAGATCTCGAAAAATGTGAAGTAAATTTTGCACCACGATCTGATACAATAGATAAGGGAACCCCATGCAACCTCACCAACTCATGGATGTATAACCTTGCATATTCTTCAGCCCCATATGAAATCTTGACCAGTACAAAGTGAGCCGAATTTGTCATCCTATTAACCACAACCCATCCCTGCAAAGAAACAAAAACAAAAGCAAAAAAAACAAATGCAAGATGCAAGGGAACTAAGGATTAACACTTGAATTACAATTACTAGCGAATTCAATTATGTCTAGCTGTATTCCCCAGCAGCAGCGCCAAAATCTTTGATTATGCCCAAGTTACACCTCTCTTTTGAGGATAAAGTAGACCTTGTCAAATATAAAACCTAATCAAGGTTAAAGTCGAATCTCACAGAGAATATGGAGACTTATAACGAGTTCACCAATATGCAATTCAAGTAATTAACAACTCAATTCCCCGAAGGCGGGTTGCAATGTTTAACGAAAAAATAAACTAAACTATCACAGGAGAAAACATATATTGGAGAGCAACTTAGTTATTGTGTTTCCCATGATTCGACAACTCCTCCTGGCAGCCCAATTTTCGACTAGAGTATAGCATGCAGGACGGTAATGTAAGTTCACTATGCCCTTTAGTCAAAAGTGAGAGGTGAATTTTATAATATGACTTGGCCCATCTTTGTAATGTGCAATATTACTATTACCCATAGTCCTATTCAACCTCCTCTTGGCCCAGTTTAGTTGATTAGATGAGAACACATTATAGAATCCTGTTTATCAATCTCTTTTCCTCTTACCACCTGGATCAGGAAGGTAACACTAGGAAAGTTCTACTGTTGGCCACCACTAGAAAACATGCAAAACGAAGAGAATTGATTAATATATGCAAATGCCCATTCAAAAAATTGGAACTTATCCAAGTTAATTTGGTTAGATCTTCATGGTTCCCACAACCCCAAGTTGTGGATTTGGCTACTCATGCTATGGGTAGATAAAGAAATTATGAATTGAGAAAATATAATTAAACACTTACCCAATTGAATTGAAGAATAAGAAAATCTAAAATTAATTGAGAATCAAAAGATTTGAAGATCCAATTAATTCACAAGCCTCTTCTCCTCCAAAATTAACGTCTCTAAGTACAAAACCCTAAAAGTTCTAATGACATTCTCTATTGTACTCCTCTCAAAAAGAAAATAAAAAATACTATTTTTGGTAATTACAATTAAGTCCTAAAAATAGAAAAATTGGTCTACTACAAGTCCGTACGACCCTTAAAGTGATTTACGAGTCGTAATTGGGGTCTTGTATTCTGCTTTCTGAATCTTGGACTTCACTGCTAGAATCCACTTTACGAATCATAGACTGGTTCATGACTCGTATTGCACTCTCGTTGACTTTATCTCCATTAACTAGTCCTTCACTGGAAATATTCACGAAACCTCTCTATACGACTTAGAGAATGATCTACAACTCGTATAGAGGTCTCATATAGCTGAACTTCAAAAATGATAATTCACTGGAATTTGTCATGAAACCTTTCTTTATGACTCGTAGAATGATCTATGATCCGTAGAGGCTCTTATAAATCACCAAAAATCAGAAAAGTCCGCAATTTCGCCCTAAAGTCATGCCAACCAGCTTTCCTGCAAAACTAAATATAAAAACACATAAAAATCATAAATGTCACATTATAAACGCACAAAATCCTAAGTTTTAGGTACCAAAAGTGTTGTATTTTACAACACATCACCGATTGATGAAGAAGATATCGAGAGGAGATGGTTGCGGCAAAGGATGGGATGAAGGATATGATCATGGCAAGGATGGGGTGAGTAAAGCTATTGATGCGCCACAAAGGTTGAATCCCATTCCTAGGCCTCCTCCTCCCTTCCCTAAGAGAATTAAAAAGAGGGTGGAAAAAGGAAAGTTCAAGCACTTTCTCTCCATCCTAAAGCAGCTCTTATCAACATCCCTCTTATCGAGGCATTGGAGAAGATGCCAGTGTATGTGAATCACATGAAGGACTTTGTCACAAAAAAGTGCACTATGAGTTAGGAGATTTTTCAAGAGCTTCACCATTGCAGTGTTATTGCTACAAGGTCCTTAATTCAGAAGTGTAAAGATCCAGGTGCTTTCACAATATCGTGCATCATCAGAGATGTAGAGTTCGCAAGGGCACTATGTGATCTGGGTACAAGCATAAATCTGATGCCCTTTGCAGTCTACAAGAAGCTTGGATTATGAGCCCCTACTCCAACTAGCATGCGGTTATTGATGGCGAATCACATAAAGAAGAAGCTAGTTGGGATACTATATGTTGTGTTGGTAAAAGTTGAGAAGTTTGTATTCCCTGCAGACTTTGTTATCCTTTATTGTGAAGTCGACTTTGAAGTTCCAATTACCTTTGGAAGGTCCTTCTTATCCACTTGACGTTCCTTAGTAGATATGAAGAAGGGCCAACTCATTTTCAGAATTGGGGAAGATGATATTGTGTTCAACATTTTTCAGCAAGCAAGTAAAGACAAGGATATGAGAGTGGTTTCTATCATTGAGGCTATTGATGAAGCTGAATCAAAGGTACCTCTTGAAGTAAGATTGGGTGTTGACACGTTGTAGGTAGTACTGATGAACTTTGACAGTGATAGTATCCCAGACTATGAGGAGACAGTGAATACTCTAGGAATGTCTTATGGTAGTAGGTGCCAAACTAAGCTGGAGCTAGATGTGCAGAATCGGGAGTCACCACCCACAAAGCCCTCCATGGAAGACCCACCGGTATTAGAATTTAAGGCCCTTCTAGCACATCTGAGGTATGCATTTTTGGGAGCCAACAACACTTTTCTAGTCATAGTATAAGAGGATTCCTAGTAATGGTGCTCAAATAATTCAAGAAGGCATCGGATGGACGATTGCAAAAATCATTGGTGTTCCTCCCTAGGTATCTACACAGAAAATCCGGTTGGTTATGGACTACAATCCAATTATTGAGCACCAAAGGTACCTTAACCCTCATATGCAAGACGTTGTATGCAAAGCGAACATCAAATGGTTGGATGCAGGAGTAATCTACCTAATCACAATAATGAATGTGTGAGTCCGATGCAGTATGTCCAAAGAAAAGGGGTATCATAGTGGTACCTAATAACAATAATGATTGAACCCGATGTGGCCAGTCACAGAAAGGAAGATATGGATGGATTATAGAAAGCTCAATGCTTCGACAGAGAAGGATCACTTTCCGATGCCATTCACGGATCAGATATTGGATTGACTAGCTAGAAAGGGTGGTACTGCTTTTTTGATGGGTATTTAGGCTATAATCATATCATCATTGATCCAGAGGACCAAGAGAAGATAATGTTTACATGCCCCTATGACACCTTCGCATTCAAAAGGATGTCATTTGGGTTGTGTAATGCCCTAGCAACATTCCAAAGATGCATGATGTCCATCTTTACAGATATGGTGGAAGACACTATTAAAGTCTTCCAGAGATGCATGATGTCCATCTTCACAGATATGGTGGAAGACACTATTAAAGTCTTCATGGATATCTTTCATGTGGTCGGAGACTCATCTGAGGATTTCTTGAAACAGCTACATGTTGTTCTAGAAAGATGCGTGGAGAGTCATCTGGTACTAAATTGGAAAAAGTGTCACTTTATGGTGAAAGAGAGCATTGTATTGGGACACAGGATATCTAGCAAAGGAACTAAGTTCGACAAATCTAATGTGGAGGTGATCGAGAAGCTCCCACCGGCCATCTCAGTAAAGGGTGTAAGGAGTTTCATAGGACATACAAGATTCTATCAGAGATTCATAAATGACTTCTCTAAAATTGTGTACCGACTATGCAAATTATTGGAGAAAGATGCTAAGTTCATGTTTGATGATGCATGCCTTAAATCCTTGGAAGAGTTGAAGAAGAGGTTGATCTCAGCGCCAATCATCGTAACTCTATAATGATCCAAGCCTTTTGAAATCATGTATGATTCAAGTGGGGTCGCACTAGGTATAGTATTGGGGCAGCACAAAGAGCAGATATTACATCCCATATACTATGCCAACAAAGCCGTAAATACAACCTAGAAGAATTACGTCATCACCGAGAAAGAGTAACTTATATTAGTCTTTGCATTTGAAAATTTTAGGTCATATCTGTTAGGGGCCAAAGTGGTGGTGCATACAAACCACTCAACACTTAAATATTTGATGGCTAAAAAGGATGCAAAGCCAAGGTTGATGAGATAGGTACCTCCTTTGTAAGATTTCAACTTCGACGTCATTGATAGAAAAGAGAAAGAGAATCAGGTTGCAGGTCACCTCTCCTGGAAGATGGCGCAATGATAAAATTTGATGGTGGGTTGGAGACAAATGATTCTTTTCTTGACGAGAGAATCTTGGTTGCATCTCATGATCTGATATTTGGTTTGCACATTATGCAAACTACTTGGTGAGTGATATTGTGTCACTCGACCTGAACACACATCGGCATCGGAAATTTATATCTGATATCAAGAAGTTCTTTTGGTATGACCCATACTTTTTCCTTGTAAATGTTGATGGGATTATTCGCCATAGCATTCCTGAGGTTGAAATGATGAGCATACTTGAAGCATGTCACTCGTCTTTGGTGGGAGGGCATCATACTGGATTTCAAACAACACACAAGATCCTTCAATGTGTGTAGTACTGGCCCACCATCCACCAAGATGCCCACAACTATGCAAAAGCTTATGGAAGGTGCTAAAGAGAAGGTGGGGTTTCCCGCAAGCATGAGCTCTCTCTAAATCCCATTATGGTGATTGAGTTATCTGATGTATGGGGGATAGATCTCATGGGACCATTTTTTAGCTCACATGGAAACAATTACATTCTACTTTGTTGTGGATTATGTATCAAAGTGGGTTGAGGTCATGGCTCTACCCAATAATGAGGGCAAAAGTATCACAGCATTTTTGAAAAAGAACGTCTTCTCAAGGTTTGGCACTCCTTGGGCAATCATCAGTGATGGAGGTTCTCACTTCTGCAATAGACTTTTTAAAGCTCTGCTTATAAAGTACAGAGTGAAGCATCGAGTGGCAACACCTTATCATCCTAAGATGAGCGGGCACGTGGAGGTGTTAAATAGGGAAATCAAATAGATTCTATCCAAGATAATAAATGCAAACCAGAAATATTGGTCACAGAAGTTGGATGACGCACTATAGGCATATTGAACAATCTTCAAGACCCCTCTAGGCAAGTCTTCCTACCAGCTTGTCTTTGGGAAAGCATGCCACTTGCCAATGGAGCTTGAGCATAAAGCAATGAGGGCACTGAAGAAGTTGGATCTAGATTAGAATGATGCAGCAAACTCTAAGCTGAGCCAACTCAATGAACTTGATGAGTTTCAATTAAAAGTATATGAGAGCTCAGCCATGTACAAACAAAGAATGAAGATGCAGCATGGCCATCGCATAGAGAACCGCCAGTTTTCCCCAGGAGACTTGGTATTGCTCTATAATTCAAGACTGAAGTTGTTCCCTAGGAAGCTCAAACCTTGATGGTTCAAATTTTTGAGTAGGATGCGCCTTTGATCACAGGGCCATTGAAGTGGAGAGATGAAATCGTGGAAATTTCAAAGTAAATGTCCAAAGAGTCAAGTCATACCATGGAAATATGGAAATGATAAAGGCAATTGGACAATGAAATCTTGAGGAAGTCTGAGTACTCAAGCCATCAATATCGTGCCACGACAATAAAGAAAGCATTGCTTGGGAGGCAACCCAAGGTGGAGACTAGCGCTTTTAGTTGTAACACCCCCACAACTTACACTACTAGTACAATTCAAATGAAACATGACATGGTTTGGTCGAATTAGCGCTAATTTTCAAAAGTGCTTGAATTTTATGTCGAGTATATACATGTTTTTAGTCGAATTGAGTGGATTATGGCCTTAAATGAAGTAATATAATTGAGGTGCTTGTAGGACTTAGAAAGCTAGCAGGTGAATCACCTACTTGCTTAGCTTAAATTTGCTAGCTAAACGAAGATGAGGCTCGACGTTGAATTTATTCAAATTCGATTATGAATAGAGTCTGCATTAAGGGTATAACTTTAGCCCATGATTTAGAATCATAAATGGGCTATATGATCAGCCCAAGAAGTATAACCAAAAAGGCCCAAAGACATCACAAGTTCTTGGATACTTTAGGCCCAACCCAAGCGAACAAGAAAGCTGAAAATAGGCAGCCCAAGTCCAACCTATATGGAGCCCCAAAAGGCCCCAATAAAAGGAGAAAGGAGGTGCATCACCTACTTTGTGCATTAAGGCTGAGAATGCCTCACTAGGTCGGCCAAATTATACTATAAAAAAGGGCCAAGGAAGATCCCAAAAGTCATTTCTCAACTTGACCTCACAAAAATCAGATTTGCTCTCTAAGTTTCCTCTCACCTTTTCTCAACTTTGTGAAGCAGCCAAACGACTCTATTAGGGTTATTAAGGAGCCTATAAATCTTGAAGACAAAGGTAAGTAATTATAGTTGTGTATTTAGTATAGTTTCATCATGAAAAACAAGAGATAGATACTAGTTATGCTTGCTGAAGTTGTTGGACAGCATGTGGGTAGAAAGTTATTGCACACTTGCCTTTTGTTTTGGTCATTGCTCTATGGTTGGTGAGTTGTATTATGAAGAGAACTTGATGTTCGTAACATGGTTTGAGTTATAAACATCACCCTAAGGCTGCTTCCCTGGTTTTGGTTTCATTTAACAAGCACGTTTTATCGAGTTATATTAAGTGTCATGTTGATTGAAACTTGCGGGCTTTTGTGTGTAAGGCTATTAGCTCACGTCCTTCATGACTTCTGAAGTGCTGTGATAAGACTATTTTAGGTCTGTTTATATGTGTAAATTTTGCTGGAATAGTTTGGTTAAAGTTGGAATAGGTTTGGAGTTGTCGACATCGAAAGGTAGCGAA
>JAABOM020061150.1:0-11257 GCA_011800125.2 Solanum clarkiae
ATCAAATACAATATTCATGTAAATAAAAATTAAATAAATATTATTAGTTTGATGCAATAGTTTAGTCTATTGTGATAGATCAAAGATGAAAAAAATTAATCCAATTGCTTATAATATATATATGCTAATAGCTTTTTAGTACATAAAGTAATAATTTAGAGTTGAATAGTAAGAAATTAAACAATTAATTGATGTAACAAAAGATTCCGAATTATAAAAGTAGTTTAATGTTTCCAAGATAATTTTTATTTTTAAATTTATTATATTACATACTTTTATTAATAAAGTATTTGATAGTCAAAATTTTTATTATTACTTACATAGAATAGTCTTAAATCAGAAGTGAATTCTAAATATAAAGTAAGCATAATCAAAAGCGAATCTGGAAACTAAATTATAAAAAATTAAATAATAAATTAAGAAAAATAATGAAAAGAGGATTTTGTCTAAAACAAAGAATTATTACCTTACTTGAAATATTGTTTTACCTGCATAGATAAACTTGTGAATAGAGCGAGATGTTAGTTACAAAATAAGAGAAAATTTTAAATAGTGAAAATTTATTAGACTCAACTAACTAAACTAAATTAAGGGCATAATACAATCTGAATGAAGCAAGTTAAGGTAATATAACAATTAATAGTATTTTCAAACAAGTTAAGCTCACATAACAATTAATATTATTTTCGTGAAATTCAAAAAAAGTGAAAAAGAAAGGAAAAATAATATGAAACAAAGAACGTGAGTGTGTAATATAAGTAAACCTGAAAATCAAATTAAAGTTCGAGAAAAAGTGTAAAATAAGATCTAGCACCACTTTGCACAAATCGATGAAGGCGATGAATTAATCAATTAAAGCAAGAAAAAATTGATTGCAATTGTAAAATAAGAAAAGACAAACCGAATTGTTGATTGATGAATCAAAAGTTGAAATTGAAGTTTTTTTTTTTGAGAAGTAGAGAAGTCATAAATAAAAAAAGATAGGAAATAATATTTTATCATATTTAGGACCAAAACCTTTTCTTATATAATTAGGATTTATAGTGAAAGTAGAAGAGCTTTTATTGAAATAGTAGAGTCATAAAGAAAAAAGAAAAAAAATTGACAAAGTAATTAATTATGGAAATATTAAGGAAATAATTAAGAAAAATTAAATTACCTTTAATATAATGAATTCTTTGATATGAATTTCTCATACCTTTTTTTACCCTTTTTTTAATGTGTTCCTTCTTTTTAATTTTTTTTGTGCCTATTTTTAAGGGAGATGATTTTTCAAACCGTTTTTTTTTTTGCTTATTATATAGGAAGTTTTTTATTTTTATTTTTTTTAGATGAAGTCTATTTTAGTTAGAAAAAGATTCTTAGTGTATGAACTTAATTATAATAAGAAAACTTTCTCTATATAATTTTTATTATATTTAATATCAAAATATTATTAAAATAATGATATAATAATTAAAAATAATGGTGAAAAGACGATTTTCTCTAAAGTGAAGTCTTTAATTGAAGGGCAAAAAGTTCAAACAACATTATTAAGGACCTTCACACTTTTAATATAGTATATATATAGACATACACGCGCGCACACATACACACAAACTAATACAAAAATAGTAAAACAATAAAATATATAAAAGTAGAAATAGCGTCAAAGATAATTGGGATTGTTAAGAGTATGATTTAAATCCTACTTAGTATTCCCTCTCTCTATTGTATGTGTCTTTATGGCTTGAGTCTTCTTGCATATATATTTTCTTTTTTTTTTTGTCTACCCTTTTCAATATCTTACTCTTTAGTCTTTGGATTCTTAACAATAAGTTCTTTAACCTCATCCCGGATATGGCGATAAAATCATCCCTTTTGTGCACTACAAACGCCTTTAATGTTCCTAGGAATTTACAGGTTAATCCATCATTATTGTTAAGAAACTAAGAGTCTAACCATTTAATAAGGGTAGAGTGTGATAACTTAGAATGAGAATAACATCATAATGATGAACAGATTAAAACATAAGAAACATAATTTACATATGGGGAAAATTTAAAAACAAGAAACTTACATGCTTAGGACCAGAGAGAGGTTTCCCTTTTGGGAACCCCAACCGAATCTTACAAGCTGAAATTAAGACTTTTGACAAACTTATTATTGCACAAGAGGGTTTTTAGATCTGGTTGGAGAGTGGTTGGGTGATAGAGAGGTTTTTTGGAGACATGGAAAGGAGAAAATAAGTTGTGTATTGCTTTCAAATTTTTTCGATGTCTCTTTCTTTCTTGAGGATAGTCTCTTTATAGAGGTCTTGAGGGTTAAAGTAGTGGTCTTAAATTGATCGACACCCTAAAGATAAGATATTTTTAAAGTAGTGGCTTAAGATTAATCGACACTCTAAAGATAAGGTCTAATAGTACATGTCGGGTACACTTATGGGCCCTATCATCACATGCATTATTTGTCACTTATTTTTACATGACATAAAAACAGACGCGTGCTTATCAGTTATTCCCTCTTTTAGAAGGTAG
The DNA here is from genome assembly GCA_011800125.2 of Solanum clarkiae. Lineage (NCBI taxonomy): Eukaryota > Viridiplantae > Streptophyta > Magnoliopsida > Solanales > Solanaceae > Solanum > Solanum clarkiae. Next base: position 2,517 of record JAABOM020061150.1, read on the forward strand.
TGATAAAGTAAGAACTCACAAGATCTTATTGGGAATACCCACCTAGTAATTTATGTAATGTTGTTCTATTTTACTATGTATCTAGGTTATGTAGAGAAATAGAGTAGAAACTCATTCCTGAATCATAACCTTCATTGGGATCTTGGGCTTCTTGGTAATCTTCGTCTTCGATGGTTGGGGACCTTGATCTTTCTGGTGTCTGTTGTCTCTGATTTACCTGGTCTAGATCTGTGACAATGTTGTCTAGTCTGATTGTAGATTGCTTATCCATATATTTGTCTTGTTCGGCTTCTCTGAGAATTTCTCCTATAGTCCTTTTAATTAACTCTTCAATGGTTGTCTTTTTCTTTTTCTTGATTGAAGTTCTTTGTTTTGATGTCTCTCTCATAGTAAATGACTTTTGGGAGTCTTTTCCAAGGTGGTGTTGTTGGTTCATTTTCACTTTTTGGCAAAGTAACAAGCATCAACAGGTTTGAGGTATCTTTACCAGCTACTGCTTGAATCGGACTAGCTGTATCTCTACCCGATACATTAGGTGTGACATCCCGTATGTCACAACCCAAGCCTAGGGCCTAGACGTGACATGGTGAATGGGAAACCTGAAGGGACCCCAAACAAGCCTCTTAGCATATTGTCACACATCCTTGGTTTCGGAAGCATAAAAAAAGAAATATTCAATTAAAGTAAGGACAATGGGACTAAGGGAAACTTGCATAAATATCAAAGTCAAGAGTCAAGCTCATACATAGTACACACCTTGTCCAACATACACCTCTAAAACATAGAAAGAGCCGGGGCCAAGAAAAGGTAATCGGGCTCACCGTCATTGTCAAATGTAACAAAAGGTAGTGTCTCAATACATAGATAGTAGGGAAAAGACATAACCAAATTTCCCAAAATGGAGGACTCACCACAAGCTTGGAGTAGCATTGTCTAACCATATGGGGGAGGAGGAGGATGATCAACTCGGGCACTGGTTCCTACATGGTGATATCATGTAGGCAAGAGTCTGCATTAGTACGTTTGAATGTACTAAGTATGTGGGATGCAATGCAATAAAGGATAGGTATCACAATCCAAAATGCAAAACGATAGGAAATAGACATAGTATAGCAATATAGCATGTATGATCAACGCATAAGTAAAACATGCTAAGTAAATCATGCTTGTATAGAATATCATATATAAAGATGAGACCAAGCTATCTCTCCAAGGCACAAACCTCTCGGAAGGATGGTGATGATTGCACCCATCATCCTAGTGAATATGAAATAAATCCCTTATTTAGGTTGGTGATGATTGCACCCATCACCCTAGTGAATGAGTATAAACCCCTATCTGGTTGGTGATGATCACACCCATCACCCTAGTGAATGAGTATAAACCCCCATCCGGTTGGTGATGATCACACCCATCATCCTAGTGAATGACTATAGCCCCCATCCCGTTACCGGCTCTTTTCCCCTGGGTTGGTCATGGTCTATGCAACACTTTATATAAGGTTCATCATAAGCTCTAATGCAATACTTCATACAGGAACAATCATGTTCATAAGCTCATTTCATCATAATTTTATCATCATATAATCATCATAATATCATTCATATCATATCTCATGCTTTGGACCCTCAATTCCTCAAGAAATCATAACCCAAACATTTTATCAAACACCTATGGGGTGTGTAATGGAGGTAAAAGAGCACGCAAATTAGAGATGAAATCATGCAGGAAAATCAATGATAAAACCTTTAATCAGCACCTTGCAAAACCCTCAAAATATTCATATGAAAACTCCTCATTAAATCCAAAATTAGATCCAAGATTTGAAGCTCAAAACATGTTAAAACAACTATACTTTGATGTATTAAAATCACTATGCAGTAAATTTCTCAATATTCAAGACCCACATGAAAAATCAACTTTAAATCATGCAATATTAAGTAAAAGAAGGCTTAGGCACCATGGGTGGAAGGGCCTAATGGTTCAACACCACATACCTTAACTTTGGAGAAGTTCTTGGTGAAGGTTGACAATGGAGACTTGAAGCTTGAAGACAATCCTTAAATCCGGATGAGGGTTTTGGGACTTGGTTTTTGAGAGTAAAATAAGACTAAGTGTGGGAATGGGTTTTCGGAAATGTCTAGAGTGATATAAGAGTAAAATAATTTTAAGTATACGTGAAAATATTCTTGGCTAAAAAAAATATAGCACCAAGATACACATCTCCGCATCACCTCTCCAATTACACTGCTCCGCGTCTCTCTGGAAAATGCACCATGTGTAATTTTATAAATTGATTTCTTCACTTTAAAATCAAGGTTATATCCTTACTACTCTAATTTGGACCCTCTGAACAAGAATATGAAGTCGGATTTTAGTAAAACCAAACGAATTTTTACATATAAAGGAATCAAAATATTGGGCATTTTGAGGCATATTTTGGGCACTTTTTGGAGTCGTTTCACTATAACTCTATGCTATTATGTATCCATGTTTCAAGCCTCATTTGGTTAGGTTGGGGGTGCATTAGGTTCACGGGAGACTCATAGTACCTAAATAATTCAAGACTTACCTCCAACTTGAGTTTTGGGTGTTGTTCCATATAAGGGTCAACTTTAAACTAGTATAATCTTTAGTACATTTAGAAACATGTAAAATGAAATCTCTCTGAGTTATCTTCACATCAAACTTGGTTTCACCTCATTCTGAGGTCGGATGAGGGCGTTATGATAGTTTTCGTAAGACTCTCCTGTGCAGTGAAGCCCCACGGGCACTTATATGGGCAGTGGTGTCTTGTACCGGTCGTGTGAGGTGCATTGAGTTATAAAAGGCCATTTTTGGACTAAGTTATGAAGCACGACTAGTGGCATGGGCCGTGTGGCTGGTCATGGGGTGAGTACAAGAGAGGAGGCATTTGGGGGAGTTTTCTTGCTGAGTGTTGTGCCACCGCCCCTCAGCATGACGCGTGGCATGGGGTATGACCCATGGCCCTTGGTGTAGAGCCTAGGAAACATTCCTTCACCAAGTATGGTGCCAGGATCCCTCCATACGGGCCGTGAAGCTCCACACGACTCGTGGAGGCCTCTGTGGTCGCGATGAGACGTGTTTTTCCAATTGATTTCCAACTTCAATTTTTAGACTAAGTACCTTGTCATGGGCACTTCACACGACTGGTGGAGTGCCATACGACCCGTGGGACCTTCCGTGGGGCAACACTTTGCCAAATTTTCCATCCATTCACTTATGGCGTCTTCATAAATTTTAATTACTCTAATGCCCTTTTTAGACTTCCAATGCTATCTTAACCTTCCTAAAAGACCTAAATAAGGTTCAAAAGGATCAAACTCAGTACTCTTATCTCAAATACACTCTCAATTCTCTCAAAAGAGACCCAATTCAATTTCAAGGAAAACCCAAGCACAAGATTGGATTCCCAGATCATTTCTAAGCCTCAATTCTTCCCATCTCAATTCTAAGCAAATCTAGACCTAAGTTATGTGAGTTTTAGCCATTGGGTCCTTCTACCTATGGTGCCCTAACCTCCTTTCTACTCAATTTGCATGATCCAAATTTGATTTTACAAATGGTTTTGCTAGTATGAACATGTCTATGAACTATGTTAAAGCTATGTAAAGTTGTGACTGTTTTGCTATGTTTTGAGCTATAAATCTTGGATCTATTGTAATCTTTGATGAGGTGTTTTGATGTATATTTCTTGAGGGTATTGCAAGGTATTTATTTATGGTTTTATAATAGATTTACTTACATGATTTTATCTCTAAATTGCATGGTCTTATACTACTATTTCACACCCGCCAAGTGTTTGATAAAATGTCTGGTTATGGTTTCTTGAGGAATTGAAGGTCCAATGCATGTCTTATGAGCTGAATGATGTTATTATGATTATATGATGATGAAATAATGATTGAAATATAATGGTTTGATGAGCTAGTTCTATGAAATGCTTAATCCGAAAAGGGACGGGCTCCCGTAAGGAAGGCCACTTAATCTGAAAAGGGATGGGCTCCGTTAAGCAAGGACACTTAATTCGAAAAGGGACAGGCTCCCATAAGGAACGTCACTTAATTTGAAAAGGGATGGGCTCCCATAAGGAGGCCACTTAATTTTAAAAGGGACGGGCTTCCGTAAGGAAGGTCACTTAATTCGAAAGGGAATGGCCTCCTGTAAGGTAGATGGTTCCAAAAGGTCTTATGTTATATCGGCTAAGGATTCTTTACACATTTATATTATGATCTATGTAAGATGAACGATTTGCAAAGCATGACTTACTTAAGAGTTGGTTATACATGCCATATTGTTATTATGTTATCTATTGGTTATTATTATGCATTTTGATTATGATGCCTATCTCTTGTTGCATTATATCCCCCATACATAGTACATTCAAATGTACTAAGGCATACTCCTACTTGATATCACCATGTAGGGACCAGAGATTCTATTGATTTTTCTTGTGGCTAGATGGATTATTCAAGCTAGCCTTTGGTGAGTTCTCCATTCCATGGATAAGGACTAATCTCTCACACTATGTAATAATATTCTTTTTATTTTTTTGTATACTTATGACTATGAGGGTGAGCCCAGTTGTATGTCTTGACCCTTGCTAAGTATCTATGTTTAGAGGTGTTGTTGGACAAAGCTATGTATTTATGCTATGAATTGACTCTACTATCTCTTGAATCTATGTTACGACAAGTTCTCCCTTAGTCCTAATTCCTCTTGTTTATGTTTTTTATGTCTTTTAATTTCTTCCGTGACCAAGAATTCGTAATGATATGCTACGAGGCTTATTTAGGATCCCTTCAGGTTCCCCATTAGCCGGTCACGTCTAGACCCTAGGCTTGCGATATGACAAAGATGGTATCAGAGCACTAGGTTGATAGATCCTCAGAGTCCAACACACCGCTTCGATTAGAGTCTTATTCATGTTTGTGTTGTGCACCACAACTTTGAGAAGGAGGCTTTGAGACATTTTAGGAAATATTTCCCTTCTTCATGGTCTATATCGTGCTTTAAAAGTGAGATAGGGCTTGTCCCTCTAATGAATGTTCTTTGCTCTTCTAGTTGATCACGCCGCTTCAAAGATGAAGGCAAAGGAAGGTAAGTTGAAGGTTTTGTTTTTGATGGATCCGAGTTTCACTATTTCTTCTCTATTCTTTTGGTTGCTAGTGGGGATTTTTATGTGCCCAGGTTGTTATGTGAACCATTGGTGTCTATCTCTTGTTTGAGTGTATTGTTGCTAGAAGGTTCGTAGGTGTTGATCCGGGTTTGTATTGCATTAGGTCTTGCTTTGTGGCTTGTTGGAGCTGGCGTGGTAGATTTTGATATCATACTAGGGATGGAATGGTTTCTTGCATGTTGTGTCTTCATGGATAGCAGGACCTGTAGGATTAGATCCCGATTCCCTAATGAACCTGTCTTTGAGTGGGAGGTTGTCAAGTGGTAACAAAAGAGGTGGGTCCACTCTTGTCTTAAGGTACAATTGATCTCTAAGGTTGCCCCCATGTTCTTATTGCATAGTGTCTTGTCTTGTGATCTTGGTTGAGCTTAGATTGATAGGTTAGAGGTCTTCAAGTGGTTTGTCTACTTGCACAATATGCTTCTAATGAGTGTAGAACCCGTAAGGTTGTAATATGTTGGTTCGGATAGACGATCTATTTGGTCAATTACAATGGGTTAGTAGTTTCTCTAAGATTGAACTTTGGGTCAGGTTTTTTCTCCAAGAGAGGATGAAGATAGTTGGTATCCTTAGGTGTCTTTTCAGATTAGGAGTGAGCATTATGAGTATTGGTGGAGATGTTTGGTTGATTTATACATTGGCTATGTCTATGGACTTCATGAAAAGGGTCTTAAAACAATACCTTGATATATCTATGATGGTCTCTAGTGATGAGGTATTGAATTGTGTAGAGCTTGTGAATTGTTTGGGGATAGTGTTGCAAGTCTTGGAGGATGAGAGGTTGTTTACTAAAAGATGATAAGTGTGCTTTGTGGATAACAAGAATATGGTTAAAATTCTTTAAGGATGGTGATATGAGTGTGCTTTAGTTCTTTTTTCCGGTAAGGCTAGTGTTGTGGTTGGTGCTCTAAGTAGGGTGACTATGGGCAGCTTAGCATATGTGGATAATGGTGGCAAAGAGGAGACAAGAGCGGTCCATCAGTTAGCTAGGTTGGAAATACATTGGGGGGAGTTGGGAATGGTAGTATAGTGTTTTTGGTGATTCTGAATCTTCTTGGGTTAAGAGGTCTAGCTAGGCAAGGCCTTGATTCCGCCTTGTTAGAGTTGGAAGTTTTGGGTGAGAAAATGATAGAGTGGATGCTGTCTCCCAATGGGGAGATGGTTGTGGTACCAAGTGGACTAGGTGTGTTTAAGGTTGACAATTGAGTTGAGGATTATGAGTCCTTATTGAGTGTAGAGGGAGGTTGGTAAGGTTGCATAAGTTTGGGGATTGCCTAGGATGTAGATATGGTTCGTCCGGTTGTTCATGCTTCTAGGTGGATGGGATGTGTTGGTGACTCTAGTGCTATAGCACTCCTTGAAATTATGGGTGATGTGGAGGACAAGTTGGCTTAAAGGAAGGTTCCAGTGGAGGTGTTGGATGGATGAGTGGAAAAGTTGGTTAAGGAGGATATGGTGTTCATCAGGGGCCCTTTGGAAGAGTCGTCTATTCGTATGTGTTTTTCAGGGAGCTGGTGCGGACATGGAGAAGCAATATCCATATCTTTTTCATTCTATTCAAGCTTATAATTACATGTCAAGTCCTTTTTATGATTCCAAGTCTCAAGTTTTTCCCTTATGTCATTGCATGCATTCATGTTCTTGTTAATAAGAGTATCAGAATTTTGGTGTACATTTGAAATTTCCTTGGAAATCATGTTTATGTGCATTGTTGCATTCATGTTTGGGATAAAGTCTTCATGACTAGTTTCCTTATGTACGTTTCTTCGATTTTCAGGGAGAAATGTACCCAAAAAGGAGATATTATGACACCCCGTAACTCTATGCGCTTATGTATCCATGTTTCATGTCTCATTTTGTTAGGTTGGGGGTGTATTAGGTTCATGGGAGACTTATAGTACCTAAACAAGTTCAAGACTTACCTCCAAGTTGAGTTTTGGGTGTTGTTTCATACAAGGGTCTTCAAACTAGCACAATTTTGAGCACAATTGGAACTGGGTTGCCCATAACATGTCAAATGAAAGCCCTTTGAGTTAGCTTCGCAACGTATATGGTTTCACATCATTCCGAGCTCAGATGAGGGAGTTATAACAGTTTCTGTAAGACCCTCCCGTGTAGTGAAGTGTGGCACCTATACGGGCAATGGTGTATTGTACGCATTGTGTGAGGTTCCTTGAGTTGGAAAAAGCCATTTTTTGCCTAAGCCATGGGGCATGACTAGTGGCACGGGCCGTGTGGCTTGCCACTGTGTCACACCCCAAAGTCCCGTAAGAGCAGACTAGCACCCGTTACCCATAAGGCTCGGGAGAACCAACTTGTAACTATGCACTTTCTATACATACTATAAGGGGTTGTTGCGTTTGACATGCCTTTAAGAAGATAAACAGTGATAGCAAGCCAAAAGGAAATGCATATGACTGGGCCATTGAGGCCATGGTATTTAAAGTACGAAACATGACCACATTTTACTTTACATAGTCTACAAAGCCTCTAAATAAAGAAAGACATCTGATAAAGGTCGGAATAGGCCCCGCCTCAACAAACTGAGCAATAAAACATGTAAGCTCAAGACATATACAAAGCCCCGAAGCAACCTAGAGGTTGGTGACAACAGTTGAATATCTTGTACTCCTACTGGGGAGATCTACTAGCACCTGTACCTGCAGCATGAAATGCAGGTCCCCCGTAAGGATGTCAGTACGAGATAATATACTGAGTATGTAAGGCAGGAAACACTGTATATGATATAACAACTCAAGTGAAACTGTACACTGGTGTGGCATAAAAGACCACCTTTAGTTATACTGTGGGATCATGTACTTTATGTGTTTTATATTGCTTTACCTTTACTGCAGAATCTGTACTGTAAAATCTATGTACAGCTGTAATACAAATAACCAACTGATCACTGGTGAACTGTATCGGGTTCATCCCTAGCTAGGTTCTTCCTTAACCCCTGAGGCTACCCCCCATAATAAGATGTTTCCCTAGCAAGGTGATTCTTCCGACCATCGGGATATCGGGATCGTCCCTTTGCTAGGTTTTTCCTTAACCCCCTCGGGCTACCACCCGTGATAGGATCATCCTAGCTAGGTGTTACTTCCAACCCCTTGGGCTACCACCTATCAAAACTGTATACTTTATCTTTCAATACTTTTGAGATAATTCTTTTGGTGGTCACAATATTGGAGTTGTAGGACTGTGTAGGTAGCATGTGATATGTAGATAATCATACAAGACAATATGACAAATAAAAGAGTACATTGGATAAACAATGAAATACATATGAAATGGAACAACTTATGAACTTTATTTCGTAACAAGAACTCATGTGACTTGGTATCCAAGCATGTACGCAGTTTTAAAGGTGACTATGTATGAAATCATATGAACATGTACAAGAGTGGAGACATGGTTAATAGTTGTGCCGGAGTTGGTGAATGCCTTTATGTACCAAGGAGAGGTCTATGTTTCATGCCAAGTAATACGAAATCAAGTAAACTTACATACCTCGTTGTATGACCTCGTTACTACCTTGAGA
>JAABOM020061151.1:0-11255 GCA_011800125.2 Solanum clarkiae
TTCCTAGCAAAGTTATCTCCTACATTCATGCCCAGAAACTGGTTGATAAGGGGTGTTTGTCTTACTTGGCCTTCAGTTCTGGGTGGTCAGCAGGTTCTTTTATCACATCCTCTTTCTCAGAAAAATGGGCCCCAGATGCACCTGAGCTACTCTTTCCATGTGGGGTGTGCTTCTCCTGATCTTTCTGAATAGCTTCCATCAGTAGAGACTCCTGCACCACCTTCTCTAGTATGGGCTCTTCTTCCAGTCTTAGCCTTAATGGGTTGGCTCTAGGTCATCCTGCTCAAGGTGCCTCTTCCCACAGACGTCCGAACGGTTGGCTAGCCACTCAAATGCCTCGTCATCCGTCAGTGCCACCTCTGGGGCTGCAATAGGAGCTGCCAACATCTGTAATAATTCGGCCTTAAACTTGGCCAACTCCTGAGTCACCGCACTAGTGTCAGCAGACTGAGCTCCCTCAAGTCTTCGCTGTACCCTTGCCTCAAATGCATCAACTCGAGCGTCCACCGCTCTAACTCTCTCATCTTCCAATGCGCGAGTGAATATCTTCATCCTCTCCTCAGAATCCCGTACTGTCTGGTCAACCTATTATTTGACCCTTACAGATAGATCCTATAGTGTGGACTTCGACGTAGCCACCCTGCGTAATAAAGCCTGAAAAGCAATAGAAAAAGTAAGAGGATCAACATGTAATGAAGTTACTGCTCATGCTGGAGTACTAGAGGATGGTGTGGGCTCGATCTCCACACCTGGCGTGGGTTCTGTAGCATCTAGAGTCGATTCCTAAGTCTGGGGCTCTACTGGAAATGACCTTGGGATAGGAGAAGGAACAACTCTCTATAGGGCTACATGGTTCTCGTCTGCCTTAATTAGGCTGGGATCCATCATATGCAATGCCTCTACATGAGGGTCCAAGTGGAGAAATACTGACACCTCTACTGCCTTGCATAACTTGTTTATCAGAATGAGAAATGGCAATGCCTGCTGAGTGCGGACTGCTGACTCGTGTATCTGTTTTGCCATAACCCGAGCCCAGTCAATTTCACACCCTGCAAAAATGCTAGCCTATAAGATAACTCTCTCCAATATGATCATATTATTTGTGAAAGTGGGTCTGATGTGCCAGCGAATAATGGACCACTAAAATTTTGCCCTAAATAAGAGATGGGCCTTCAAAATATGTTCTGTGTGTTTCGTAACCCTTGTTGGCTCGACACCTTCCTCACAAATTTGACTTGCTATCTACTGATGGAGTTCTGTTCTCAACCCGACGTCCTTCTAATTCACTGCCTTTCTTATTTCTGCAATTCTATTATCATACTCCACAGTGGAATATGGCACTCTGTAGTTTGGCTCGAATTGCACTCTCTGGATGGTTTCTTCTGAGATATCAACAACCTCGCCTCTAACTAGGACTTCACTCAATCGTGGCTGCTCAATGGGCTTCTTGAGCCTCGGCAAATCTCTGTGAATAGTAGCATAGTAGGAGGCATAAAACTCCTTAACTACATTCGAGGCATACTTCCCTAGTGCCTGTGACAACCAACCAAGACCATGGCGCTCAATTTCAGCCTCTAACCCTGGTATACTGCTTAGTCTTGAATCTTTCAGCCTAACTTCCTCATGGAATCTCCTCATTGGCCTCCTTTGGCTTTTCATCTCTAGTCCCATTTCTTAAATCTCTTTCATCCCTGGGACACACCATCTCATGTTTTGGGGGTCTGTGGAGGTGACAGTGTACGCTTTCGTGTTCAGAGCATTTTCCGAGGTCAAGTTGCACGTCCATCTCCTCAATGGATTGATCTTCATCAAATGTTTCATCCCTTAGGTGGTTTCCTAGGGTTGGGGAAACAACTCTTCGTTCTCTTGGAGACTGTCTCTGCAAAACCATCACAAACCAAAGCCTAAGTCCCATGATGTTTGGTGCCAACAAGATGAACATAAAATAATCAAACATCTAACAATAAAATTTCTAAAGTAAAATGACTGAACCAAGTGCAGGGTTGCAGATACGAGGTGGAGGTACGACTCGTAGGTCATCTTATGAGTCATATGGTAGCCTCGTAGTACTAAGATATCTAAAGGAAATGCATCTTAGAATTAGCTATGAGATGCAGGTACGACTCGTAGGGTGTCCTATGAGTCATATGTCGAGCTCATATCTAATTTCAGAGACATCTTGAGAGTTCAGATCAAGGCCATGAAACCACTACTATGACTCGTAACAAGTGCTACAAGATGGAGGTAAGTCTCGCATGGAAAATGTTAAGGCATCCTAGGTGACTGTTGCCTGCTACAAAGGGCCATTACGACTCGTAGGGTGACCTGCGACTCGTATTAGGACCTCGTAGCAGAAAATAGAGAGCAACTAGGAGGCCTCTAACCCATCCATAAAGACCTAACAGCTAACCAGAAAGCATCAAGGGTTACAACATAGGTGACACAGCATCAAACCTAAACACTCTTCATTAACAATCATCTCAAGAAAAAGCATGAATTTTCCTTTATCTGATCAAAGCACTTCTACTAGAAAAAAAAATCGACGCGCATTCAAAGGGATACATATGCGTAATTTACCATAAGAGAACTATAACACCCCAACCCAACAATTTCAACCCCACATAGTTTCCACAAGATAATGACCCATAAAATACGTAACAAAGCACATTGCCATAATATCAGACATCAAGGTCACCCAACAAAGGTAGAATTCAAGATTCGACCCATTACAGGGATATAGACAGTTATGCAACATTGTTTTCCCACTTCCACGATTACCATCACTTGGTTTTGCTAATCATGATCATAAGGCATTCATTTCAAACATCCATAAGATGACTATTTCGGGGATAAACCAAAATTAACCACAAGAACTTACCAGATGAATGAACGATGAGAAGACAAGAAAGCATGCCGAGTTCTTGGTGCAAAATTCACTTGCTAGGGAATGTTAGTGGGTGAATAAATTAGGGGATGAATGAAATAGTGAAAGGGCATGATAGGGGGAGTTGTAAAGCGAAATAAAACGCTTTATGAAAGGACATGATGAGCCAAAAGACATTAGTCTTTTAATATTCAAACAGGGCACCTTTTAAAATTCTGCAGATCAGTTTTACGAGACACCGACTACGAGTCGTGAGGCTCCATATGACTCGTAGGTTCCAACCTCGTAGCAATCTCAATGCTTGGGAAATTTTTATTTCATGCCCGGACACTACGAACCCCGCTTATGACTCGTAGAGGATCCTACGAACCGTAAGGTTGGCTCATAGTGCAACTGTCTACTTCTGAGACTTTCTGTTTCCTTCTACGAACATGACTGTGAGCCATGGTGATGACTTTGGCTCATAGCCTTTCTCGTATATGATGTTTTAAGGATGAGTTTCTCTACTCTTCAGTTCCTGTTTTTTTCCTGCACCTAAATACTTAAGATCCACTATAATGCAAGTTGAAAAAATTGGTTTAAAGTCTTAGCAGTCTTAATAAAATATTAACTACTACTAAACAGGCTACACAAATGAAAATGTCTCAAGATAAATGTAAACACAAAAGATGCTTGGGTTGCCTCCTAATAAGTGCCTTGTTTAACATCGTGGCTCGACTATGCCATCTCAAATAATCAAACTTCTCCATGAGTACCATTGTTTCTCCTTTTATTCTTCCTCTATTCATCTTACACTGCATCTAGTTGCTCAGCAAGCTACTCCATCCTATCACCAAGAATTTGCATTGATATAGTTTATTGTTCCACTTTGTAGTTACATCTGAGGACATCAAACTTTATCTCCCGGACAATGTCATCTTGCTCATTCACCTTGATTAGGACTTTTCAAGCATATGCTCAATCCAGGTCAGTTTATCAATGATACAATGCTGGTATGGTGACCTCATCCAATGTACAACATTTTTGCTTTTGGGTTTACTAGAGGCTCCCATAGATACACTAGTAGATGGTCCGGCTTGCCCTTGAAGGGGTTGGTAGACTTGGGCAACTGCAGATAGCTTGTCTATACTCTCAGTGATCTCATTAAATAGTCATCTTACGAACTCCCAACAGTCCTCTCCAAACAATGTGTCAGCCTGCCCTTGTTGCTCAGAGGTTAATGCTCAGTAGAAGCTAGCCACCAATTCATTATCAGTTAGACCATGGTTCTGATTTGCTGCCAAGCACTGCTTGTACCTTTCCCAAGCCACTACCAAAGGTTCTCCTGGAACTCTTTTGCAATTACAGATGTTGTTTGTAGCTTTTATTTGTTGGACTCCTTATAGAAGTTCATGACGAAAACTCTCTGTACTTCCCCCAATTAGAGCAAACATCGGGTGGGATAATTGATCACCATTCACAGCTTTATTACGGAGAGTCATGGGGAAAACCTGAAGAACCATGGCCTCCCAAGCAGGATGTCTTTTCCCAAGGACCCCCCCTCAATGTTTGAGTGAAATCTATAGATGGATTTGGGGATCTTCAGAATCTTTCCCATAAAATAGAGCGCGACTTTGCAAAGTTTCTAATAAGTCATTTGCAATGTAGAACTTTTGTTCAGTCATAATGCCAGTCAACCTGCACCTTAAATCAACTAACAAAAACAAATAGAAAAATTAAAAAGCGGGATAGTTCAGAAATCAACATTAGAACTAACTAATAGTGAAATCAAATCAAAACCTAGCCGAATTCCCCGGTAATGGCACCATAATATTTCTGGACATATCTGATGTTCATGCTCCAATAAGAAAGTGGTCATTGTCAGCAATTAACCTAACTGAAGGTTAGAGTCGAATCCACAATTAATACAGGGCTTAATATAAGACTTCACTACTAATCATTTCAAGCATCAATAACTAAAATCTCTAAATGGAGGGGGGGGGGAGAGAGCGGTTTCTGAATCAAAAATAAAAGTAAAATTACAACTATACTACTACATAGGAAAACATTCAATTTTAGGGACAACTTGGGAATTGTGTTCCTCATGGTTCGTTGACTCGATTACCCTAGGTAACATAACCACAACTAAAGATTAGCATGCAGGATGGTAACTTAGGTTCTTCCAGCCCTCTTGTAAAGGTGAATGTCGAATTTCACCATGGCGCTTGGTCGGAAACCATGGCGTGCCAACTAACTGTTACCAATTATCCTAGTCAACCTCCCCTTGGTCAGGTTTGGTTGATTAGATGAGAAGACATTGATCGAATCCTGTCATCTACTTTGCTTTTCCTATTTGTCACTATCTTGGTCGGGATCGTGATAATAGGTGGGGTTTGGTGTTCACCACCATGATGTGGTGTCAAAATACAACACATTTGGTGCATGAAACAAGGGGTTTTGTGAGTTCTTAAAGCGACTTTTTAGTGTTTTGATGTGTTTTTGTTTTAATCTTGCAGAAAAGTTAGGTTAATATGATTTTGAAGAAAAGATGTAGATTTTGCTAAAGCAATAGGCTATACAAACCCACCTACGAGTCGTTGGTTGTGTTGTAGCAAGAATCAGTGACCAAAAATCAGAAATTTATCAAGTGAAGGTCACCCCTATGAGCTCAGCCTACGAGTCGTAAGATACACTATGACTCATATAGATGGACCCATAGCAAGAATCAAAGAGCCAAAATATTGGACCAAAAACTGAAGACCAAGCCTACAAGACAAACATATGAGTGTAGCCCAAGCAATAACTCATACCTATGGGTCGTACCAATTCAGTCCAAGATGCCAAGAAACTTATAGGAAACCCCGACTATGACTCGTAAGTCATTCTAGAGTCGTAAATGCGAGACTTATTAGCTGTCAGCTGTCTTTTCTGTGTAAATTCTAGGGTTATTTTGTAAATACTATATATAGCTTAATAGGTTTTTAAGAAGGAGTTCGACCAATAGACATTTTACCATTACATTTTGAAGCTTTTCTTAGTTTTTAAGGGTAGTTTATTATTCTCTCTTGGAAAATCCATTTTGGGAATTGCAAATCATACCTTGTACTCAGTGTTGACCAATCAAGCTTATGAGTTTGCAACTTGTGGTGCTTATTTTCTTCATTGTTATTGGTGAAACTCTCAGCTATGTCTATCATATGAGTTTTTGTGTGTTTTGCTTTAGCCATGAGAAGCTAAGCACCCACAACTTGGGATTGTGAGAACCATGGGTAGTTGACTTGAAATAACCTAGTTTTCTTGCATTTCTATGATTGGGGTTTTGCATGTATTATCTATTTCCCTTCATTTTTATTGTTGTTTGGTGGTGGACAACACCAAACCCTGCCTACTATCATGAACCCGACCAAGGTAGTAACGAATAGGAAAAGGGAAGTAGATGTCAAAATTCGATTGATGTGTTCTCGTCTAATCAACCAAACCTGACGAATGGGAGGTTAACTGGGACTATTGGTAATGGTTAGTTGACACATCATGGTGGCCTACCAAGCGCCATGGTGAAATTCGACCTTTACCTTCACAAAAGGGCTGGAAGAACCTAAGTAACTATCCTGCATGCGAATTACTGTATCTAGGGTAATCAAGTTGACGAACAATGGGGAACACAATCCCTGAGTTGTTCCAAAATTGAGTGTTTCCTCGCGTTACAGTTAGTGTTTGTTTTAGTTTGTTTTTAAATCATACCCCTCCCTCCTTATTTAGAGATTGTAGTCATAAATACTGGAAATTATTAGTAGTGAAGTCTTATAGTCAAGCCTTGTATTCCCTGTGGATTCGACCCTAACCTCGGTTAGGTTAGTTACTGATAGCGACCGCTTTTGTATTGGAGTGTGAACATCCTCACACCACCAAACAACAATCACAATGAAGGGAAATAGACAATACATATAAAACCCCAATCATAGAAATGCAATAAACCTAGTTCATCTCAAGTCAACTACCCATTGTTTCCACAATCATAAGTTGTGGGTGATTAGCTACTCATGGCTAAGGCAAAACAAGCAAAAGTACACATACAATACATAAATGAGAGTTTTACCAACACCACAAGTTGCAAACCCACAAGTTTGATTGATCAATAATGAGTACAAGGCAAGATTTGCAATCCCAAAATGGGTTTTCCAAGAGAAAGCAATAAACTAATCTAAAAAACTAAGAAAGGATTCAAAATATGATTGTAAAATGTCTCCAGGTCGAACTCCCTTCTAAAACCCTAACTTAAACTATATATAGTATTTACAAAATGACCCTAGAATTTATACAGAAAAGATAGCTAGCAGCTGATAAATCTAACAGGTACGACTCGTAGGGTGACCTACGAGTCGTAGTCGGGGTCTAGTATTAGATTCTTGGCATCTTGAACTAAATCGGTACAACCCATAGGTACGAGTTGTTGCTTGAGCTACGACTCGTAGGTTCTTCTCTTATTCTTGGTCTTTAGTTTTTGGTTCAACATTTTAGCTCTCTGATTTCTGCTACGAGTCCACCTATACAAGTCGTAGTGAAACTTACAACTCGTAAGATAGGCTCGTAGGGGTGACATCCACTTAGCAGATTTTTAAATTTTTGGTTTCTGAGTCTTGTTACGACACACCCTACGATTTGTAGCTTGGGCTACGACTCGTAAGTTGCTCGTATGTCCTAAGCTTGAGCAAAATCTGCAACTTTTCTTCAAAATCATGCAAACCTAACTTTTCTACAAGAAAAACACAAAAACACATAAAAACCATAAAAAGTCGCATTAAGAACTCAAAAAATCCCTTGTTTTAGGTATCTAATGAGGTGCATTTTAACAACACATCAGCTATTACTTGGAATCTTGATGATTACCCCTCATCAGTAAAGAGTTGATTTACTTGCTAAGGGTAAACCATGCTTCACCTTACAGGCCTCCCATTTCGTATGAAGCAACCTTCCTTATGGGACTTCCATTTCGAATAAGATTTTCATATCAAAACATATCATATCATATCATATCATATCATTTCTTCTCCTTATGGGCAACCCCATTTCAGAGGCATATTTTCATACGGGCCTTCCATTTTGGAAAGGAAACCTATGCTAGGCACATAGTTCAAGGAAAGAGAGAGACTCCTCCTTCCATCAGTGCTAAGTCATCATCCCAAGAGAATACTTATAATATACGTAATTATACATGCTTTCAAAAGATACAAGTCTTGTCGAAACATTTCAAATGCACAATTGGGCTTAAAAGCCAAACATCATTCATAATAGTTCATACTTAGGCTCAAATACTAAAATCATAATTTCATAGTCATAATGTTCATGCGTAGGAATAGCCCATTCATATACAAAATGGTGCAAGCACCCAAAATGCTTAAAGAGCCATAAACAATAGATATATATGTGATCACAATATTATCATAACCAATATCTTATCAAAGTCATATCATATAACAAATTTGGGCTTAATCCACTTCATAATTTCCATAATAATCCATGTACATGAATACATATACTATAAATAATGAGATAATGACATTGATAACTAAGATTCAATCTAAAATCAGTAATATACATGAAATTTAAGTGAAAAAATAATTAAATCCACATTTAAAATCATAATATAATCACCAGTGCATAACATGCCTTAAAGGGGACATGCATACTTGTAATTTCCATAAACCCAATGTAAATCACCATTTTATGATTTAAACCAACTTAAAATCATCAAAGAAACACTACGCATGCATTAATAGAATTTTAGGAAACCCCAATTTAAAGTAACCCGAATTTCATGGAAATTGCTTGAAAATAGTTTGGGTCTCCTTGATTGAAAAGAAATCAAGGATGAACCCACATACTTTCACCAAGATGAAGAAAATCGCAAAGAATTTGAAGAAGACTTAAGTTCCAAAGTTCAAATGTTGACATCTCCAAGAGTTCTTTTGTGGAAAGCCTTTGAGAGGATTTTAAAATATGAAGAGCGATATTGAATGTTTGAAATAGGTTTTAGGTCTTTAGATGACCATAGAATAGCATAGGAATTCCCAAAAGACCTATAAAAATAACCGAATTTATAAAAATTCCATTAATGAATCGGAGAAAAAATTTATCGGAAGTCGTTTGATTTAAGGGCAAATGGCCCGTGTGGCACTCCATGGTCCATGTGGAGTGCCCGTGAAACGATACTTAGAAAAGTTTTTGGAAATTTTCATCTTGAACCAAAACTTAGAATTTTTCGCACGAGTCCACCAAACGAACACTTTCACGAGCCATTTGGAGCTACACGGTCCGTGTGGTGCTCCCGTCTCCCCAATCTTAGGAAAATTTCATGAAAAAGTTATGAGATGGTAACCCTATACTTAGAATATTTTCACTCCGGAGGCTCCATGGGGAGCCTCACGAGCCGTCTCACACCACACGACCCGTGTGACTGGGCGTATGGCCTCACTTAGCACCAATGACGGAGTTTTCAAGCTTAGGCGACCCCGCGGCTCCTCCACACAACCCGTGAAGTGCCACACGGATCGTGTGGAGTGCCAGCGAGGTGTGCCTTAGCTTGAAATACCACTCCAAGGCCAACATGGAAGGTTTGAGGCCAAGTGTGGTCTCACTTGAGGCCACACGGCTTGTGTGACCCCACACTGGCTGTGTGGTCTCTCTTGAGACACATTTGGTCCAAATCTTTGCCCAAAATGAGATTTCTCAAGGTCCAACATCGTCGTACGATATCCAGGTCATTATATCGTCTCCCCCTTGGGAACATTCGTCCTTGAATGTGCAAGAACAAGACTTGAAAGGTTTGAGTTAGAACATGAAACTTTCAAACACAAGATACCATACATAGTTCATCATTTGAAAAACAGATAGCCATTAAATATCATGTCAAAATGAAATAAAATCATTCAAAACATCATAAAACCATTTTAATGCACATATAAGCATATCATACCATGAGACTCAAGAAGGAAAGAATTGGGACCAACGACAAAGGAAGAACCTAATACCTTAGGCTTGAGTAGATTGGAAAAGATGGGGATACCACTTTATCAAGTCCAACTCCTCCACCCATGTAGGACTCTCCACATGTTGGTTCCTTCAAAGCACTTTTACTGATGTCACATCCTTGTTATGTAGTCGTTTCACTTGTCTATCCAAGATCACCACTTTCATCTCCTCATTAGACAAGTTCTAGGATCACCAATAGTGCTAGGATCACCAACCATCTTTCTCAACATGGACACATGGAAGACCAGGTGAATAGAACTCAAATCCAGGGGTAAGTCTACCTTATATGCCACATTCCCAATTTGCTCAATAACCTCATAAGGGCCTATATACCGGGGACTTAGCTTCCCCTTTTCGCCAGAAGGCATCACTCCCTTCATAGGTGAAACTTTCACAAACACCTAATCTCCAACTTGGAATTCAAGATCCCTCCTTTTAGTATCCGAATAGGACTTTTGGCGACTTTGTGTCATCTTCAACCTTTCTTTAATCAACTTCACCTCCTCCATAGCCTCCATCACCAAGTCTGGGCCAATCAAAGCCACCTCCCCCAACTTAAACCACACCACCAGAGACCTACACCTCCTACCATACAAGGCCTCAAATGGGGCTATACCAATGCCGACATCGAAGCTATTATTATAAGCAAACTCAATAAGTGGGAGATGGTCATCCCAATTTGTCACGACCCAAACCTAGGGCCTAGGTGTGACATGGAGAATGAGAACCCAAAGGCCCCCAAACAAGCCTCTTAAATCATAATTGAACGTTATAGGTTTAAATGTAAATGACAAATAGATGATAATGAAATATGGGAAATGGGACTAAGGTACAACTTGTAACTATAAGCGGGAAGCATAAGTTAAATAGTTTAAAACATACTAAGTGTAGCAATAGTCCAGACACACCTCTAAACAATGACAATAAACAAAGCCAAGAATACAGGTCTAGGCTCCTCAATACTAAGTCAAAATGAAAGTACATCAAATATCTGAATAACAAAGGCAAAGTTTTAAGATAAGGGTTCTGTTCCCGATGAATGGGAACTCACCAAAGCTCAAAGTCTTCACGAGCAATCTAGCCACACGGAGGAGGATGAGGTAGATCACCTGTCCCTACATGATTATAACATGTAGGCAAAAATACAGTTAGTACTTTGGAATGTACTAAGTATGCAGGTATGCAATGCAACAAGTAAATATAATGATAAAGAATACTTACCCGATATGACAAACTCTCCTAGCTTAAACAATATATTCAGTTCCAAAGTAAAGAGTAAAGTAATTCCATGAAAATGCATAGAGAAGCACATAAGCAAATAAGTGTGGGAATAAGACCATAACCGACAAAACCATATGAGCTA